>CAKNEX010000119.1:0-26094 GCA_930367185.1 Myathropa florea | reverse complement strand
TTTATTATTTATTATTTATTATTATTATTTATTATTTATTATTTATTATTTATTATTTATTATTTATTATTTATTATTTATTATTTATTATTTATTATTTATTATTTATTATTTATTATTTATTATTTATTATTTATTATTTATTATTTATTATTTATTATTTATTATTTATTATTTATTATTTATTATTTATTATTTATTATTTATTATTTATTATTTATTATTTATTATTTATTATTTATTATTTATTATTTATTATTTATTATTTATTATTTATTATTTATTATTTATTATTTATTATTTATTATTTATTATTTATTATTTATTATTTATTATTTATTATTTATTATTTATTATTTATTATTTATTATTTATTATTTATTATTTATTATTTATTATTTATTATTTATTATTTATTATTTATTATTTATTATTTATTATTTATTATTTATTATTTATTATTATTTATTATTTATTATTTATTATTTATTATTTATTATTTATTATTTATTATTTATTATTTATTATTTATTATTTATTATTTATTATTTATTATTTATTATTTATTATTTATTATTTATTATTTACATCAATTTTTAAGAGTCAATGTTCCTTTGTATAATTCATTATGTTCTTCTTTATTATTTACATCAATTTTTAAGAGTCAATGTTCCTTTGTATAATTCATTATGTTCTTCTGTCAATGGTTTCAGATTATAATACATATCTGATTATTCTTTGCAGCGTATTGAATGAATTGCGATGGTTAATTTTATAAACCATTTCGTGATTGCAATCAAGTGTCGCTGTTGGTGTAATTGGTAGTTTGCTCTTTCTCTCAGTGTCATCTCGCTCAGTCAAATTCGGAATTAAGAGCTCCGTGATATACTTCGCTGGCCATATATCTTGATGACTTGATAAGAACTGCGGAACATACAACCAGAGTGTGCATGATGGCAGTTTAGCTGGTTGTAGGTTGTATATATCGCCACTGCTTGGGGAGCGTTAGTTCTTGTATGGCGGAAACTCGATTGGCCATAAAATTTTGAAATGACGAAGAAGGAAAGTTTATCCATACGAGAACAATTTCAGAGTCAGTCCATAAGAATGTGAACATTGTTGAACATGTGGAGTGGGAGTTGAAAATTGTAGGTAGACGTTTACTTCATGAGAGTTTTAGTAACCAAAGTTTCTGGATGAATATCTGTGCTGTGACTAATATTGGAGCCTAATATATTTAGCAAGATCCGAGGTTATGCTTCGTTCTGTAATTCTACTTCTAGGGCTAATACCTGTTTTGGCACAAATGTGTCATCCTTTGGTTGCCATTTTAGTTCTAGTGCATTGATTGAGGCATTAGTTTCATCGTTAAAATCCAGATCAATTTCCTTATCCTCCTGTGTAGAATATGTATAAGTTGGTTTTGTTTTTCTACAACTGTAGAAAGGTTGTTATCTCCCATCAGGCAGTCATCAACGTAGAAATCGTTGTAGAGAGTTTTTGCACCTAGTACGTATTTTACGTTATTTTCCTTGGTCAGTTGTTTCCAGCATTTTGTGGCTAAATGTTGATCTTGTACCATATACAACCGTATTTAGTTGATAATAGCCTAACGGCTCGCTCACGTTGTTGCTCCATTAGTATCTATCGACACATTTTTTGAATAACCGTACAAAAAATAAGCGGAATCGAAGCAATAATGAGAACAATTCACTTTGTACAACTGGTCGTGTGAACATGAAAACACAATGATTGGGAATAACGTACTTTGGTACTACCATATCATTAAAGTCGAATTTTGTCTTTGTATTCCTTCATGAATTCGGTATATTTATCCTTCACTTCCTTATTTTTCTCCAACTGTCGCTCAAGTGCCAGAAATATTTTGATTGCTGTTTCCTTGGTATTGCCAAGAGCGTTTGGACTATAATGAAACTGTAGTGTAATAATGAAGCAACCATCAATGGTTTTATGCGTGTTTTGTGTTAAAGGAACTTCGCACATCTCTTCAGTCTTGGATAAAGTGCTACCCGCCGATTCAACTTCATCGAGGCTCCATAATCTTCCACCATCTCGCGAAGATCGTTATCGTCAAAATTGGAGACGCCGTACGTTGCCGTGGCTGATTCAGCTTCAGTTATGTATTTTTTCCCGCTAGTATCCATCCGAGAAATGTGTTTTGTAACGATGATAAAATGTTTGCCAAGCGTATCTGGGCTGATTGAATTTGGGATTCGCCAAAGGAATATTTTTTGGTATTGGCCATGATGAATTGCCAATGTTTTGAGATGGTTGTTGGTTGTTGAAAATCCGCGGCAGAACGAATGCTTCTAAATGTGTTTTGGAGCCTGTTGTTTTTTACTGCAGTCTTACACTCACTCTCTGATGAGCTTCCTTCCTTCCGTCACCAATACCTAAATATATTGAATACTCATTGGTGAGTCTCTTGTGATGAGCCCCAGTTTCTTAATCATGCGGGCTTTGACCAAGTTTACTTGAGAGCCTGAATACAGAATGGTTCTGCATTGCATCTTCTGCCCATAAATGGCAACCAGCTCTACGTTGACCGTGCTGAGAAGTACGTAATGACGCCGTTCTGGGCTCTTGGATGCTGCTAGCGTTGCTGATGGACTCATAGAATTCTGCTGATTCTTGCCGTGTATGTGGATGGTTTATTAGAAACCTTTGTGTTGCTTTCAAGGTGAAGCATCTTGCTAGGCAGCTTCTTTAGGTGCACTATATGTAAGCGCTCAACTGACTGTAATTGTATAATTCGGTTGCAGGCAAATAGAGGCTGGATTCTCCTTCCACATGCCTTGCAACCAACCTTGTTGTTGGTACTCGACGTTTATGACGCACAGGTTATTGGTTATTGTTAAATGAAACGATCGGTGCGAGTGTTTTAAGTGAACTGAAACATAATTTATTGGAGGCAAAAGAAAGGTAACTGTAACATGATAATTATCATACAGATGGAGAGAACTACTGCAGAGCATGAACAGTATAAGAGAAAATAGATTTAATAGATTTATAAACTCTGAAACATATGCATGTTCTTCAACACTTCCACTTTTATAATTCTATTTGTGTTACATAATTCAAAAACTTTTTCATAATTCAACTTTTACAAAAATCAAAAATAATACACGACTTGTACAAATTCAATATAAAATATGCAAATCAAAATAAACTCATAAAACTCCCAATTTACATCTTAAAAATTCAAAACGAGTTTTCAATAAAGGTTTTGTGAAAATATCAGCAACTTGCAGATTTTTTGGAACGTAATGCAAGGTGAAAAATCCTTCTTCGTATTTCTGCCTAACGAAGTGGTACTTTACTTCAATATGTTTAGTTTTCTTGTGAAACTCGGGATTTTTTATAAGTCTTACTGCACTTTGGTTATCTACGTTTAAAGTTGGTACTTCGTTGAATTAGTATGTCTCGTAGGGAATAGACGTGCCGTAAATCTCTTCTGGCTTAAGTATTAAGTTTTTCGTTTGTTCATAAATAGTAAATTAGTTTGAGTGCGGGAACAAAAGTATTTTAAAGTGTACTGGCTTATCGCATCACCCTACCAGCAAAACTTTTGCATAAACGTGATTAAAACTAAAACAAAAGTTAAGTACATATATCCGAGTCTTTGTGTTCACCCATTCGAAGATTTTCCGCTCGTATATCCATCTCTCTCAAACAACCAAGAGTGCAATGGCTGGAAAAACACGATCCACATCTCTCGCCAAAGAGTCACTGTCAACACCAACACAGAAATCCCCCTTCACCTCTGCTTTGGTAGTGAAAAGTAACCAGCAAGCCGTAACATCCGCAGAACTAGAGAGCCGTTTGGGGAAACTCACTGAAGAAATTATTCGCAGTATAAAATCCGAAGTAAATAATCTGCGAAGTGAACTCATCCAGCTTATTGATCGAAACTTCGCAACATACACGAAACATGTCGATAGATCACTACACGAATTGCAGTCGAGAGTTTCAGAAATCGAAACGAACTGTGCTCATATTCAGAGTAGATTTGATGCTCATGAGAGAAGAGAATCCAATATTCTAAAAGGAGAAGTTGCTGAGCTGCAGAGAAGATGTGATGCATATGAGAGAAAAGCACTCGCATCTGATGCTATTCTTTTTGGTATCCCACAACTACCTCAAGAAGATCTAAAAACAATCCTTGGTCGTCTCTGCCAAACAATGAAATGTGCGATGATGTTGGTCTGCATGATGTTGGTATAGGCTCCAACAAAAACATTTTCTTGCATGAGAGCCTAACTGTCAAAAATCGCTCTCTGCTTCATAAAGCAACTCAAATGAAGCGCCACAAACAGCTGTTTTCTGTTTACACACGATCTGGCTCTGTTTTCGTGAAAGAAAATGCAAGAGGAAACATCATAATGATAGAGAACGAAGAAAACCTTAACACCATCGCCGAGAGACGTCAAGCAGAATCATCACAATCAACAACTTAAATTTTTTTTCAATCAAATTAAAATAAAATGATTATTTTGTATGTAGGTATCGTAAACGTATGCTATGAAAGAGTAAATTGTATGTATTATTATATGCTGACTTATGTGTATGTATGTCGTTTGTGTTCTTGTTGTAAAAATCGTGTCTCATTCAAAAGCACTCTAATCGGTATACGAGTAATATGAATTTCATAGACAATAATGATGGCAGTGAGAGATTGTTAAAAACTATGTTAAATGTTTTCTGTTCTCGTAGAGAAGGATTTAAAGTAGCCCATATAAATGCACAAAGTTTGCTACCTAAAATCGAAGAGTTTAGATATGTTTTCGAAAAATCAAGGGTAGATGCAATATGCATTTCGGAAAGCTGGTTTAAGCCAAACATTAATAATGAAATATATAAGTTGAGTGGGTACAGACTCTTTAGGGGCGATAGAAATGATCGTGGTGGCGGTGTAGCAGTTTATGTAAGAGATAGCTTAAGATGTAGAAAGACCATTTCCTCTTCTTCTGACTCTCTTATTGACTATGTTTTCGTTAATATAGTAAGTGATGACAATTCTTTGCTGCTGGGCACTGTTTACAGACCTTATAATGATGTAGACTTATCACCCCTCTACACTTTAATGGAGTCCATATCAGTAGGTTCCAAATATATAATTATATGTGGTGACTTAAACAGCAATCTTTTGAATGAGAGGCATCTTACTGAAGAGATGAAATCTTTTGACTTACATCCAGTAAATATTACCACTCCCACTCATCACGTTACTACAAGCACTTTACTTGATGTTTTTTTCGTCAGCGGTAGTGATAGCGCTCTTTTTTATGATCAACTTTCTGCATCAGCTTTCTCTAAGCATGATTTAATTTTTCTTACATATGACTTTCGGGTACGTAACCATGCACAAGGTACCACATTTCAATATAGAGATTTTGCCAATATAGACAGAGTTAATCTAGAACAGAGTATAATTGCTATACCATGGGAACAAGTTTATTTAATGACATCTCCAGATAACCAGGTACAATTTCTGAATTCAAATATTAACTCTCTCTTCAACCAGTATATTACGATAAAAACAAAAACGATCAAAAACTCATCACAGCCTTGGTTTTCAATTGAAATTCGGCAACTAATTAAGCAACGTGATCAAGCGTATAATCGGTGGAAGCGATTTCGTATAGAAGAATTTCACCTTTTATACAAATCCCTCCGTAACAGGGTTGTTCGAGAAATAAGGACGGCAAAGGCACAATTTTTTTCTAGCAGATTAAAATCTAGCCTGGGTAGTCGAAAATTGTGGAGTAACCTACGGCATCTTGGTATAGGTAAAGAAAAACGCTGTTGTCCAAATAACACTGACGGCAATGTGCTAAACCGCAAGTTTGTATCTGTTGGACCAACTAGAACAGCAAATCTCAACCTAAATTTAGATAATCGACATACGCCTGCTGTGCAAACACCATCTAGCTTTGCATGTGTAGACAGTGTAGATGTAGTCAAAAGCTTTTTATCTATAAGGTCCAGCGCAATTGGAGTCGATGAAATTCATCCAGTTTTTATTAAAGCCATTCTTCCATTGATCCTACCGTATGTGACTCATGTCATAAACACTGTCCTTACAACAGGAATATTTCCACATCAGTGGAAAATGGCTAAAGTAATACCATTGCCGAAAAACTCAATTGGGGACGAATTTCGACCAATTTCCATTTTGCCGTTCCTTTCCAAAGTATGTGAGCGAATAATGCAAATGCAACTTGACGAGTATCTTTTTCACAATAAAATGATAACCCATGTGCAATCAGGCTTCAGAGCAAAACACAGCTGTACAACTGCTGTGGTAAAAGTTGTTGAAGATATTCGATCTCGTTTAGATAAAGATGAAGTAACTTTTTTGATACTTCTAGATTTTTCTAAGGCTTTCGACACTGTCGACCACTCATTGCTTTGTAAAAAACTACAACACTTCTTCGGGTTCTCTCCTTCTGCTGTTAAATTGATTTCATCCTATTTAAGCAACAGAAAACAAACCGTTTTTGTTAATAATGACTTATCTGATTTTCTTAATTTAACTCGAGGGGTACCTCAAGGATCAATTCTGGGTCCTCTGTTATTTTCTCTATATATAAATGAGATACCAGATCTAGTCGCACATTCCTCAACACACATTTATGCCGATGATGTCCAAATTTATCGAAGCTGCACATTAGGTCTCATTGAAAACTGTTGCCTTGAAACTAATCAGGATCTTAATCGCATATTCGACTGGTCTTTGCAAAATGGATTGACACTCAACCCTAATAAGTCCAAATGCCTGGTTATATCAAGAACAAAATTGGATCTGTCATATTTCCCGCAAATCACTTTGAACAACTCCCCCGTTGATTTTGTGGATACATCAAAGAATTTGGGTGTTATTTTTAACAGATTTTTAACATGGAACGACCATATTAACACCATCGTAGGAAAGGCTTATGGCGTTTTGCGAACCCTGTGGACAGCACAACCAATTACACCTCTGAATACACGAATCATATTGGTAAAATCATTATTAATTCCAATCCTTGTGCATGGGTGTGAATTATATGGAAATTGCGATTCAGTATGCACACGGAAATTACAAGTTGCTTTCAACAGTGCCAATTTTGAGGTTAGCTCTGAGTATAACCGATGCACCCATATTAACTCTTTAACACCTTCGCAAGCCGCAACATATTCTGATTCTGTGGTGGAAAGAGTAATGCACTTCTGACGCTGCGATGACCATGATATTGCTGTACTGCCCACCATCATCACGTAGCCACTGGTTGAGCTTCTAGTTTCTTGATTACCGGCAAAATCAGCATCTGTGAAACAATCAATTTGGTGATAAGTATTTTTGAAAACTAAACCATGTTCAATAGTTCCCCTAATATACTTAAAAATTCTTTTAACCGCAGTAATATGACAGCTTTTTGGATCATCCAAATGACGACTAACTAAACCAACAGCGTATGCAATGTCGGGCCTTGTACCTATGGCTAAATATATAAGACACCCCACTGCCTCACGATAAGGATATTTAGATTTTGATTTTTCACTGCAGTCAACCGATGCACATTGATTTTCAGCCGGTGTCGAAACGGATTTTGCATCCCACATGCCAAATTTCATAAGAATCTTTTTTGCATATGAAGACTGCTTCACTTTAAGGTTTCCATTCCTTAGAGTGCAAATCTCTAATCCAATGTAGTAATTAGCTGCTGAAACTTTAACTTCAAATTCTTTTCTGAGATATGACAGTAAAGACACAATGTCATCTTCATCGATTGCTGCAACTAACCCATCATCTGTATATAAAGCTAGTATAATTTTTCGGCCATTTTTCATGCTAACAAAAACAGAAATTCAGAAATTTCGTAAAACGTGCATTCCAACATCGTGATGCTTGCTTCAAGCCGTAAATACTTTTTCGCAATTTGCACACCATATCGCTACCATCACTATAACCCGTCGGTTGATCCATATAAATGTTTTCATGCAGCTCGCCATATAAAAAAGCTGTTTTAATATCAAATTGTTTGAGCTTCAGATTTTCACTTGCGGAAATCGCTATTATTGCTCTAATTGAGGTGAAACGAACAACAGGACTAAAAGTTTCTCCATAATCAATTCCGTATTGCTGTGTGAATCCTCTAACCACGAGTCTCGCTTTAAATCGCCCAATTTTACCATCTGAACCCTGTTTTATCTTATATACCCATTTATTGGATATTGCATGCTTGCCTGGAGGTAACTGTACGAGATCCCAGGTGTGATTCCTTTTCAAAGATGAGATCTCTTCATCCATGGCTTGCTTCCACTGCTGACTGAATGGAGATTTTTCAATTTCCTTGAAACTTTGGGGCTCCTGAAATTCAGCTAAGAAGGCAAGACCTTCACTCAGTGCACAAGTATGAATAGTTCGAGAACGCAACTTTCGCACATTTGAATTATGTTCGTTTTCATTTTCATTAGTTTCTTCCTTTTCGGCTTCATCTTCAACTTTGTCGATTTCTTCCACTTCTAGTTTTTCTTCTTCAAACATATTTTGTTTCACATCGTTTTCTTCCCCTTCCTTTTCTTCTACTTCCTTTTCTTCCCCTTTAATTGTATCTTGGTTTCTATAAATATTTAGAGTTATTGTAGATGTTTATTCTTTGAACAAAACGTCCCTAGAAATTTCGACTTTTCTGCATTCGGGTAACCACACACGATATCCTTTGGAATCCTCTTCGTATCCCACAAATACTCCTTTTTTTGCCTTTGGATGAAATTTTCTTCGTTTTTCTTTAGGGACATGTATAAAAGCATCATTACCAAAAATTTGCAAATGTGTTATATCTGGTGTTCTTTTGTACCATAGTTCATATGGGGTAACACCCTTAACTGGACTGCAACCAGTCCGGTTTAATGTGTAAACTGCTGTCATTACTGCTTCTCCAAAATATTTGTAGCTCATACCCCTAGAATGTATCATTGACCTAGCTAATTCAACTATAGTGCGCATATCTCGCTCTGCTCTGCCATTGTGCTCAGGAGTATAAGGAACGCTTGTTTGATGTCCACTTCTTTATTCCTGAATTCAAGGCCGTTGTCTGACCGCAACGTCTTCACACTGTAGCTTGTATCTGCGCGCACTCCATCTACGAACCTTTCAATTAACTTTGGAACATCAGACTTTAATGGCACACAGTAAACTCTACGGAAGCTAGAGTAATCATCTCTAAACAACAGCATGTACCGTGCGCCCCCATATGATGTTTCTTGCATGGGACCACAAACGTCCGTGTGAACCAATTGGCCTGGCATTTTAGCTCTATGTTGGCTGATACTAAACGGCTTTCGATGACACTTGCCAAAAATGCACGCCTCGCAAAAGAAATCATTTACATCATGGAAAGGTATGTTTCGGCTAGTTAACACACTTTTGACATGGGCAATATTTTGATGACAGAATCGCTGGTGTCAAGTAAGTAAGGGCATTGCAACAGCAGCATTTGCTATTCTAATATGTGTTAGTGGAATTACCTTAAAAACCAGTTTGAAGAGTTTGTTTGCCTCCCGAAAAGCAACTGCAGCCGTTTCATTGTTCTTGCGTATTTCACATCGTTTCTTGTCCGCCACCAAACTAAAGCCTTTGTCCATAGTGGAATTTGATGAGAACAGATTCAATTTAATGTCTGGATCGAATAATACGTTAGTTAGGTTCATTTGACGCCAAATTTTACCACTGAATGCTTCAACTTTTACTGTCCCCTTTCGCGTAGCCTTGATAATATCACCGTTTCCTATCCTGATGAGCATGGGAGTCTGAAAACTTTGGAAATTTCTTAACCAATCTTTTCTGAAACACATGTGATCACTGGCTCCAGAATCCAGGAACCAGCTGTCCTTCTCTTGAGTGATCCAATGATTGTTTTGAATAACAAAAGCATTTCCAACTCTGTTTGTATTAAATTTTCTCCTCCTTGGGCACTCATTCT
Organism: Myathropa florea; assembly: GCA_930367185.1. NCBI lineage: Eukaryota > Metazoa > Arthropoda > Insecta > Diptera > Syrphidae > Myathropa > Myathropa florea. Next base: position 16,105 of record CAKNEX010000119.1, on the reverse strand, counting down.
TCCAGTGACCGAACTTTTTGCATATAAAGCACTTGCCATTTTTTTACCACTACTGACACCACTACCACCTTGTGATTTGTCTGTTTTGGCCAAGAAAGCTCCCGAAACTTCACCTTGTACACCCAGTCTGGATTCCTCCATACACAGCCTCGCAGTAAGATTCCTCAAGTTTCGTTCATTTTTGTCCGTTGATTCCCAAGATGTAAAAAAATGATTGAAGTTATCTGGTAACGTCATAAGAATTTTAGTAATGAGCATATTCTCGGAAATTTCCTCCCCAAAATCCTTTAGCTGTTGTGCAATTTTCTGTAATTTCGAAATATGAACAGCAATAGAGTCATCAGGTTCTTTTGTATAATTAAAAAATTGCTGTTGTAACAAATGAATATTAGTTTCTGATTTTTGCTCATATGCACTCTCTAATTTTGTCCACATTTCAGCCGATGTATCATAATTCATGATGTGTAACATTGGTTCTTGACCAATCGTAGTGACAATCATTTTCTGGGCCATGTGGTCAAGTTTTGACCAATGCACCAATTCCTCAGCAGGCTCAGGTTTTAAAGCGATGCCAGTTACGACATCCCACAAATCACTCGCTTTCATTAAAACCTTCATCTGAAATTTCCATAGTGCCCAGTGTTCATTGCTTCGAAGTTTTTCTATTTTAATTAGTTCACTGTCCATGCTGAATTTCAAAAAACGGTACTGACGATCGTTCGATATGCCCAAAAAAACGTTTACTGTTCAGTATATTCGATTCACTTGACTTTATTCGCGACTGGGCCCATAACCTGTTAAATGAAACGATCGGTGCGAGTGTTTTAAGTGAACTGAAACATAATTTATTGGAGGCAAAAGAAAGGTAACTGTAACATGATAATTATCATACAGATGGAGAGAACTACTGCAGAGAATGAACAGTATAAGAGAAAATAAATTTAATAGATTTATAAACTCTGAAACATATGCATGTTCTTCAACAGTTATATAATGAAATTGGTTCTTACGAAACGTGTTTTCAGATATCACATCTTTTGTATCTTTGGAATCGGTTGCTTATCAAGCGTTTAAGAGAACAAGTAAAAAAACTATCTCCATTTAAGATAATCACCATAAATTTTCGGAATCGTATCCTTTGGTATGTCTAACCCGGCGAGAGTGTGGCGGGGTATGACATACCCACCCTGTTATTTAAATAACTTTATTTGTTTAATTGATCACACAAACCCACTGTCGCTTCATGTAGCTGGAGTTAAAAAGAAGCAGGAGGGGATAGTGGAGTTTTCACAGTGTCGCGCTAGTCACAGGTCGAGATACAAGTGTTCAAACATCTGCTGGGTACGTAATACCCTGCCACAGAGTTGGTGCATGCATTTCGTGCCAATATAAACTATTGCTGTTCGTTTATTTTCTGCTTTTTTCTTTAGTTTTTGATTAAAAATACATTTTGAAACTAGAAAAAGACGACTTAGGTCCATGTTAGAAGAAGTGCTAGAAGATACTTCCGTCGAGTCGAGCTCTGAGAGAGAATCCGACTATTATAGTGAACACTACCTTCAAACTGAGACAATGCCGTTTTTTTCTGTATTAATGTAAGAATTCTTAAAATATTACATAGGTTTCATTTGCAACTAATTATTATATACGCTTTATAATAAAATACCGATTTGTAAGTGTTAATATTTATTATAACAATATTTACAGGTAATTATGTATGTTATACCCAGCCACATACTCAATGTTACATTTGTCACCACACTCTCGCTCGGTTAACTATTGGATGATATTGCCATTTGATGAGTGATTCGGTGATTCCATTGCCTTGCGTTTGAAAACTTATTGAGATGGCTACAATTCTCTCTTGAATTTGCCTTTCGAGTTCAATATATTTTTGTTGGCTGTAACCAACTGATATTTGGGCCATCACATAATTCCAAAATCGATTAGTGGAGTGATTCTCTATTGCTCGAAACCTTAGGTCGAAATATTGAACGGGTTTTTCTTCATTCAATGATAACCCTCTTCTTCACTCTTCTGAGTGATTCCATTATCGCCCCTTGTTTGCGAATGATGGTCAGAAATTGTGGTGTATCTGGTTTATTTTCTGTATCTGATGGTCTTCTTCAAGCCGTTTCGTGTACTACTCTACCACCTTTGCAATTTCAGCGAAGTGGTTCTTAGTGAAGAAGTCGTGATGGACTTGGAGGTTCGGTTGTTCCTTAATTTTTCGATCGACTTCAACGAAATTACTCAGTACTTTGGCAGCTGGCGGAGACGCTCCTCCTATTCTGCGGTCCTCTACCTACCTGTAGAGTCTTTTTTTGAATTTTGTTACTAGGCGTTGGATTTCTTTTCCAGTAGCTGATTGTGCTACAAGAAGATCTTCAAATGATGTCTTATTTGTTTGATCAGTAATAGTCTGCAATATGTTAATAATGATTCTTGTGCTGAATCACGTCGGTATTACAAAAATTTTCAGAAGCGTTTTCCTGAAGTAGAATATCAACCACATAAACTTGATATATCGTTACAATGCAATGCAAGTACTTAAACTTGTTCGGCCTTTGTGGTGTAGATAAACACATTATTAATTTTTTTAAAGTTATCAAAAATTATTAAAAATTATTAAATATTTCATCTGCTTCGATAATTTAGGCATTGAAAGCAAAAGTGGTCTTACGATGTCTAAGGTTGAACATTAAGACTATAAGCAGCTACGAAGAATTATAAAAAGGATCGACGACCGTTTCAAACAGGGTTATTGTGCTTAAAAGGATCATTAATTAGCTTGTGGCTTGCAGTTTAAACAAAATGACTACATAGCAATAGCTAGAATACTGCTCAAAGATGAGATTGACCTAAAAAATTGTTGGTACCTGCTATTGTTCCCAGCCACTAAGCCGAACAAATCAGGAAAACTTCGCCTCGTGCGGATTGCGGCTGCCATGACAGTAAAAGTAAGAGAATATGATCAGAACTACCATTGCTACTTATGGATGGAACCCGATTCTACAGTGCGAGTGCCATACGTTATGATAGTGATGACTTTCGGAACAGCTTGTTCGCCCAGCTGTGCCGAATTTGTAAAGAAAAGTAATGCTGAAGAATTTCATGATCGTTTTCCAAGAGCTGCCGAATATATCTTAGAAAAGTACTACATTAACGACATGTTATAAAGCGTAGATATGGAAGATGAAGTGATCAAACTTGCACGAAACGCTTACTTTGTGCCTTCCAAAGGTGGTTTCCAGATGCGTGTTAAATTCTTAATTTGTTTTAAAGGCATAGAATTTTATCCCACAGATTCACTAAACCAAAACACGGGTGGTAAAATGGCGGGAGAGCAAGTATTAGGTATGTGATGATCGACTTCTGAAGTTTTCTTCATGTTTAAATTATCCCAGTGATGCAGGAATATAGACCTTCAAATGACGTCTCTCTGGGCCACCGAAAACCTACTAAAAAGGAAGCACATACTTAGTCTTTTGATGAGTATCTTCGACCCACTCGAACTCGTGGCGTTTTATGATGTTCGACTAATCCCAAAGATGAGGATTCCTAGGTGTTACTTTGGAGCTGAGCTTAAAGAATTTCCTGACATAGAGCTGCACATATTTGTTAATGCGAGTAAGGAGTGATACGCGGGGGTGGCTTTCATGAGATGCTCTGACAGAAAGTATGTTGACTGTGTATTGAAACTCTAGAGTTGACCGACATTTCAGATGGGTGATGGATACCTTCTCCAGAGAACGTCGCAAACGAGGTGACAGAATGGCAAAATACTTCGGATTTCTAAAACGACAGTCGGTGACTTATCGGACCGCCCTCTAAAGCTCGAACCCGATGACTGGCCATATGAAAAACAAAAGCAGCGTGCATCAACGGAAGAGGAACTGCGAGCAAAATATATTACCCATCACACTATAAATGGAAATCCAAAGGAAACTCGCATCGTCATAGCAGCGGAACGTTTTTCAACGTGGAAAAGTCTTTTGCGGATAACAGCAGTGATGGTTCCTCTCACACATTTTTGATTTGGTGATTAAGAAATCAAGTTCTATATACAAACTTTCGTCTTATTTGTATGCTGATGACGAGTTTTTTAAACTTATCTGAATAAAGTTGTAAAAATTTAAAAGTTTCTTATTATTTTTTTACAAGTGATAAAGCCATACAAAGTAATACTTTTTTTCAATAAATTAAATCTTTTTAGTAGTAGGGGTTCACTCACTTTTGACATTTGTTGTTTGCCGTTCTTCCATTTAAATTGAATAAAGCAGTTATGCTTACGTAATGTTAAAAAATATATAGCGCGTTTTTTATGAGTTCAGAGCTTTAATTTGAGGTATCAGTGTCTGCTTCTACAGCAGTTATTATTATTAATTCCAGTTAATAATTAACTTAGGTGACAACCTTTCAGCTAATGACTGTTCACTCACTTTTGACGCTGACTGAATTTCATGGGTAATAATTCAGAGAGAAATAACATAAAATAAACTGGATAAGTGGGCGCCGTGGCGTAGTGGGTAGGTGCGTCGACTCCTACGCTCGAGGTCGTCAGTTCGAATCTCGGAAAAAAACATCAAACATTTTATCACGGTTCCACCTCTTTCGAGTCACTGACAATGCTCAAAGAGTATAACTGTCTAGAAAAAGCTTCTCAATCTCGCCGTTCGGAGTCGGCATTAAACTGTAGGTCCCATCCACTCGTGAGAGAACAATAGCACGCACAACACGAGTGGTTGCTGAGAAGCTAGGCCCAGGTCCACCTCGGACTGTAGCGCCGCCATTATTATTATTATTAAACTGGGTAAGTGCGAGTTGTATTCGCACGGGGAAGGTTTGTTGTATTTTGTGTTGTTTTTTCTCCTGATTACAACCCAAAACCAAATATTTATTACTACATTCTTACATAGAAACAAACGATTTTCATCCATACTTATACCTTTATCTCTATCCAAGTTTTTCCAACACAGAAAATCCCTTCCATTATACCTAATCAGTGCACATGCCATCGGTGTGTGTGTGTATTCTTGTTGATCATTTAGGGGTTGAAATCGTTCTGAGCGATAACACTCCTCATCGTATAGAGTGATCGATCACAGCATGAAATTTATGTGAAAAAATGAAACAATTTATTTAATTCAATAATTCTTAATACAACATTAACATTTAAGTAAGATAAGTGGTTAATCCGATTTACTTGAAGGCTGACAGATGAATGATGAAACTAAAATGTTCTGACAGTTCAGTGGTGACAGATATAATGTCAACATACGAATACTCGTAGAATAATGGTTGTGTTCAGACATTACATTCCTCCCGTCTCAGATTGAACTATTTTATGATTATTCTTATCTTCTAGACGTTTAGAGCGTCGGACTGTTACGTTTTGTTGCTTTGTATTAACACTGTCGGGTTATTCGATAGGCTGTTCCTCAGCTTGCATGCTGTCAGGTGTTGTATCAGCTTTGTTATTCCTTGGTGATGTAGGTTCTCCCTGTATCATATGCTCAGGAGTCTCAGAGATCTCAGGGAGCCTTGTCCGAAGTTGGTGTAGGTGTCGCCGCATCGTACTCCCAGACTCTGTATTTACTGAGTATGAAATCGGTCCGGTTTGTTTTTGTACGTAGGCTGGATGGACCACTAGAATAGTTCTTAGCCCAAACTGGATTATCTATTTGTAGTTGCTGGTTATTGAGTTGTGTCAAATCATTTTTTGATGATCGAAGAGGCGCACAATCTGGGTGTATTTTGTCGAAATACGTCATAGGACGTCGTCTCAAAAGTAGCTCAGCGGGGGATTTTGCACTAGCTGTGGATGGAATGGTATGTTGACATAGCAAAAACCTTGCAAGTCGAAGCTCAATTGGTCCGGAAGAATTTCGCTTCAAGTATTCCTTTGTTGTGCGGACCATACGCTCAGCTTGGCCATTACGGATGAAAATTGGCAGTGAGTATGTGCGATATAAAATTGTTTCTGCAAAATGTTTGAAATTCTTCGGATGTAAAGGCTGTTGCATTATCCGATACAATGGAATCTGGTAGCCCGTGAGTCGCGAAAACGGAGCGTAAGCTACTGATGGCGCAAGCTGAACTAGTAGTTGGAACAATTTTGACCTCCAACCACTTAGAATAGGAGTCCACTATAACGAGAAATGTCTTACATGCAACCGTGACCATGCTTTCGAAGTTTCCTCCCACGGGTGAACGGTTGTGCGAGCCTTTTCTGGCCGCGATTGCTGACAGGTAACGCATCTCCTAACTGTCGCCTCAAAATCGCTATCCATCTTTGGCCACCATACATAGCTTCTAGTCAAGTCTTTCATTCTTACCACACCACTATGACTCGAATGTAGAATCTTTAGCATGTATTGCCGAGCAGCCTCTGGAATTATAATACGATTACCATAAAGCAAACAATCTTTATTTACCGAAATTTGGTCCTTTCGTTGATAATATGCTTTAAAATCTTCATCCGATTGCAAAACTGGCCAACCCATTAACACCCAGTTTAAAACACATCTTAAAATGTTGTCGTTCGCCGTCATTTGTGCTATGTCTTTTGACTGAAAGATTTGTGTGTCGCAGCTCTGGTTCATGTGTACTCATCGACATGTTCTTAGGCAGCCACTTAATGCGTTCGCGTTACAATTCTTGATACCAGGTCTATAGATGATTTTAAAATTATAACCATTTAAGAATATGCTCCACCTTAACATCCTGGGAGATAGTTTATTCGGCGTTGGTTTATCTGGGTTGAATAAACCTATTAAAGGCTTGTGGTCCGTTACGATGGTAAAACTCCTTCCATAAAGAAATTTGTGAAATTTTTTAACACCTGAGATGATCGCCAATGCTTCCTTATCGATTTGAGCGAAATTCCGCTCAGCAGATGTCATCGTCCATGAAAAAATTTAATTGGTTGTTCCTGACCGTTAATTAATTTGTGCGATAAGACTACACCGATTCCGTATGGTGAAGCATCGCAAACTAATGAAATCGGTAGCTTACTATTGTAGTTCGTAAGAACTGTTGCACTTGAAAGTAGTTGTTTCAATTTTTCGAAAGCTGTATTATGTTGATTGCTCCACTGCCACTTTGAATTTTTATCTAACAATCTATGTAGTGGCTCAGCTATATTTGCTTTATCCTTCAGGAATGAATGATAAAAGTTGATTAAACCTAGAAACGCTTGTAGTTGCTTCTTGTCTACTGGTGGTGGAGTTTGCATAATGGCTCGTACTTTTTCGTCTGATGGGCGAATTCCGTCACTGTCAATAACGTAGCCAAGAAATGAAACTGATGGCAGATCAAACTCGCATTTATCTTGACTAAGTCGAAGTCCAGCATTGCTTAATCGGCTGAAAACTTCTTCGAGAGTTCTAAGGAGTTGTTGTGAATCTTCTGAAATTATAATGATATCGTTATAATATACAACAACATCAGGTATTCCTTTAAGTATATCTTGAATGCGTTTCTGAAAAAGGCCAGGTGCTACAGAAATCCCAAAGGGTAATCTCTTGACAAGAAATGCACCCTTATGTGTAGAAATTGTAAGTACTCTTGACGTTTTCTCGTCCACGGTAAGCTGCAGAAATGCTTGTGCCAAGTCAATTTTGGCGAATTTGGTACCTTTTGGAATATTTGCGATAGTATCATTCACTGCTGGTGTCTGTAAACAATGTGCTGACAATGCTTTGTTTACTGTGCACTTGTAGTTGCCGCAAATTCTAACCGTTCCATCGGGTTTCAACACAGGTACTATTGGAGTAAGCCACTAGCTGTACTCCGTTGGTTCCAATATTCGCAAACGTTTTTGTTTATCAATCTCTGCTTCTATCAATGGTTTCAATGCATACGGCGGTGATCTTGCTTGAATTTTTATTGGTTTTACCGTTGGGTCTAGACTGAGTGCTATCGCCTCAATTTCATAGGTGCCTAGGTCTTCAGAAAACAATTGGTTATATTTTTGTAGCAACTTGTTGATTGGAGAATGTATGTGATGAACACCTTGCACTGCTATGCCCAGACGATCGACCCAGTTCCAGCCTAAAATGTTTGTGCGATCACCGGCGACAGATTTGTTATTGTCTTATTATTATAAAGAACATCGACGTGCGTTAAACCTATAACTGGAATAGGGTTATTTCCATAATCATATAATTTCAAACCTGAGTTCATAAGTTTTGGATAATGGCTCCTTAATTTCCTTGCGGTGGATTCGGACATTATGGTATAATTTGATCCAGTATCAACTTCAAATTCACATTGGACTCCGTTTATTATGGTTGGTTCAATCTTCAAATTTCCACAGGGTTGAATAGAAGTGATTTGACGTTGACTGCGCTGTCTACTTTCGTTGTTTGAATTGTTTTGGATATATCTCGATTTGCAGACTCTTTTTATGTGTCCTACTCGACCACAGTTATTACACCTTGCGGTGCGGAATGGACACTCAGATCTAAAATGTTTGTTTCCACAACCATAACACATGAGCAACTTTTGTTTTGAAACTATATTTCGATCGGATGTTTGCGGATTTCGCGGACGTTCTCTTACCCGAATTTATATTGATTAATGTTGGATTATCATGTATTACCTTTTAGTTCATGGCTCCCGCCTCTCTTGCAATGGCTCGTTCTTGAACTGTTTGTAGTGAAATAGAATTTTCTGCTAAAAGTGATTGCTGTAGGTTGTTATTGCGTAACCCACAAACAAGTCGATCTCGTAACATTCTGTCTACGGTCGTGCCGTCGATGTTGCAATCTATGATGAGATGTCGAAGTTCTGCAATATAATCGGACACTGATTCATTTGCTTGCTGATCACGCTCAAAAAATCGGTAGAACGCAGCGATCTCCGATGGGGTTGGAATAATTGTTTTGTAAGTGTCATAACGGTAGACTCATATGGCACATCTTAAATTTTTTTTGGAGAAATGAGGGACTCTTCCAAATCGAAACAGTGTTCACCGCAACATGTCAAAAATGTAGCCTTTTTTATCTCTGCGTCCTTAATGCTGTTAGCCAGTAAGAACATTTCGAACCTCTTCTTGTAAGAATTCCATGTTGAAGGGCTTGTAATGTCGAATATTTCTATGGATCCAATCGATGCCATGCTGGAATTTGGAGTGTAAATTTCGGACTTAACCTCTTTGGAATTTTCTTCGTCCTCAAGCATGTGGTTTTGAAAGCAGCTCCTTTCGTATTGTACTGTAAGTGTTTATTTTTTGTGGTTCGTTGCTTTCAAAATCCTAGTCGCCAGTATTATGTAATGCACTTTATATTTTTTACAATTTATTTAATTCAATAATTCTGAATACAATATTAACATTTAAGTAAGAAAAGTGGTTAATCCGATTTACTTGAAGGCTGACAGATGAATGATGAAATTAAAATTCTGACAGTTCAGTGGTGACAGATATAATGTCAACATAGAATGTACGTACTCGTAGAATAATGGTTGTGTTCAGACATTACACACATGAATCGATATTTTGATATTTATCATTTCTTAATGCGTCTGCTTCTTCAGATCCTCAAAATTTTAATGTCGATTACTGACCGTTTTTGGCCAATGTGTCGAAAAATATTAGGGCGGAAATGCTTGAAATTGTTTTAATGAAAATTACTCAATAAAGCCAAGTTTTCGTGATCTTTTAATATTTTTTAACAAATTGGGTTTAGAAATGGCAAGGGCTTAAATATGCAGGAGATAAAAGAGTGTCCGACAGACAGTCGGAGGACACACCGAAATTATAATGGGTCCGTTTTTGTAGACGAAACTTTAAAAAGGGATGTACTCAGCATTTAAAAATGTTTTGGAATATACATATGTCCGACCATCATTATAACATTTATATTAATTCGAAGAAAGTTCCGAAATGTACTCATCCCAGATTAATTTAAAATTTCAACTGTCAGCCTTATATGTCAGGAGTTGGAATCTAAATCGGCGTTTATAATCCAAAAGTTGTGTGCCCAATGATGTGTTGATGTTAAGATATGTTAAGATGTCTGTCCAGAATGTCAAAGCCACAAAGAGTCGTAAATATTGATATCGCCCGCAAAAATTATTTCGGAATGAGGATTAAGGGTAACAATTTCAGTAATTGACTCGAGTGGAGCATCAAACTAGCGTTCTATACAAATAATAGTAATGAATTGTTGAAGATGAATGTAGAGTTTTAACTAAGAAAATTAAAACATCGAACTGGAAAAGAGTGATTGTTTAAGTGGAGTATTTAGTAGCCAATGTTATTACGATCATACGAGCATGGAAATAACCAGAGCTCTATGAATTGAATGAATCGAAATTGTAAATGGTAAATTAAGTTTAGTGGCATCGGAAAAGCTGTTTACCTGCATTTTGCATTTTGTCAGACAAGCAAGCCAGTTACTTCTCAATCGAAGGACATTGCAGAAGTCACTTAATATTAAAACATGCAAACCCAAAACGCAGCATAAAACAAAAACTAGACAGAGTTGCCAAGTCAAGGATTCGTAATAAGTTATATAGCCAACTAGTGAAGAAGTCGTGATGGACTTGGAGGTTCGGTTGTTCCTTAATTTTTCGATCGACTTCAACGAAATTACTCAGTACTTTGGCAGCTGGCGGAGACGCTCCTCCTATTCTGCGGTCCTCTACCTACCTGTAGAGTCTTTTTTTGAATTTTGTTACTAGGCGTTGGATTTCTTTTCCAGTAGCTGATTGTGCTACAAGAAGATCTTCAAATGATGTCTTATTTGTTTGATCAGTAATAGTCTGCAATATGTTAATAATGATTCTTGTGCTGAATCACGTCGGTATTACAAAAATTTTCAGAAGCGTTTTCCTGAAGTAGAATATCAACCACATAAACTTGATATATCGTTACAATGCAATGCAAGTATTTAAACTTGTTCGGCCTTTGTGGTGTAGATAAACACATTATTAATTTTTTTAAAGTTATCAAAAATTATTAAAAATTATTAAATATTTCATCTGCTTCGATAATTTAGGCATTGAAAGCAAAAGTGGTCTTACGATGTCTAAGGTTGAACATTAAGCCTATGAGCAGCTACGAAGAATTATAAAAAGGATCGACGACCGTTTCAAACAGGGTTATTGTGCTTAAAAGGATCATTAATTAGCTTGTGGCTTGCAGTTTAAACAAAATGACTACATAGCAATAGCTAGAATACTGCTCAAAGATGAGATTGACCTAAAAAATTGTTGGTACCTGCTATTGTTCCCAGCCACTAAGCCGAACAAATCAGGAAAACTTCGCCTCGTGCGGATTGCGGCTGCCATGACAGTAAAAGTAAGAGAATATGATCAGAACTACCATTGCTACTTATGGATGGAACCCGATTCTACAGTGCGAGTGCCATACGTTATGATAGCCCAGCTGTGCCGAATTTGTAAAGAAAAGTAATGCTGAAGAATTTCATGATCGTTTTCCAAGAGCTGCCGAATATATCTTAGAAAAGTACTACATTAACGACATGTTATAAAGCGTAGATATGGAAGATGAAGTGATCAAACTTGCACGAAACGCTTACTTTGTGCCTTCCAAAGGTGGTTTCCAGATGCGTGTTAAATTCTTAATTTGTTTTAAAGGCATAGAATTTTATCCCACAGATTCACTAAACCAAAACACGGGTGGTAAAATGGCGGGACAGCAAGTATTAGGTATGTGATGATCGACTTCTGAAGTTTTCTTCATGTTTAAATTATCCCAGTGATGCAGGAATATAGACCTTCAAATGATGTCTCTCTGGGCCACCGAAAACCTACTAAAAAGGAGGCACATACTTAGTCTTTTGATGAGTATCTTCGACCCACTCGAACTCGTGGCGTTTTATGATGTTCGACTAATCCCAAAGATGAGGATTCCTAGGTGTTACTTTGGAGCTGAGCTTAAAGAATTTCCTGACATAGAGCTGCACATATTTGTTAATGCGAGTAAGGAGTGATACGCGGGGGTGGCTTTCATGAGATGCTCTGACAGAAAGTATGTTGACTGTGTATTGAAACTCTAGAGTTGACCGACATTTCAGATGGGTGATGGATACCTTCTCCAGAGAACGTCGCAAACGAGGTGACAGAATGGCAAAATACTTCGGATTTCTAAAACGACAGTCGGTGACTTAACGGACCGCCCTCTAAAGCTCGAACCCGATGACTGGCCATATGAAAAACAAAAGCAGCGTGCATCAACGGAAGAGGAACTGCGAGCAAAATATATTACCCATCACACTATAAATGGAAATCCAAAGGAAACTCGCATCGTCATAGCAGCGGAACGTTTTTCAACGTGGAAAAGTCTTTTGCGGATAACAGCAGTGATGGTTCCTCTCACACATTTTTGATTTGGTGATTAAGAAATCAAGTTCTATATACAAACTTTCGTCTTATTTGTATGCTGATGACGAGTTTTTTAAACTTATCTGAATAAAGTTGTAAAAATTTAAAAGTTTCTTATTATTTTTTTACAAGTGATAAAGCCATACAAAGTAATACTTTTTTTCAATAAATTAAATCTTTTTAGTAGTAGGGGTTCACTCACTTTTGACATTTGTTGTTTGCCGTTCTTCCATTTAAATTGAATAAAGCAGTTATGCTTACGTAATGTTAAAAAATATATAGCGCGTTTTTTATGAGTTCAGAGCTTTAATTTGAGGTATCAGTGTCTGCTTCTACAGCAGTTATTATTATTAATTCCAGTTAATAATTAACTTAGGTGACAACCTTTCAGCTAATGACTGTTCACTCACTTTTGACGCTGACTGAATTTCATGGGTAATAATTCAGAGAGAAATAACATAAAATAAACTGGGTAAGTGCGAGTTGTATTCGCACGGGGAAGGTTTGTTGTATTTTGTGTTGTTTTTTCTCCTGATTACAACCCAAAACCAAATATTCATTACTACATTCTTACATAGAAACAAACGATTTTCATCCATACTTATACCTTTATCTCTATCCAAGTTTTTCCAACACAGAAAATCCCTTCCATTATACCTAATCAGTGCACATGCCATCGGTGTGTGTGTGCATTCTTGTTGATCATTTAGGGGTTGAAATCGTTCTGAGCGATAACACTCCTCATCGTATAGAGTGATCGATCACAGCATGAAATTTATGTGTGAAAATGAAAATCATTATCGCTTTAAATTTTAAATATCACATTATTATGTAATTCACTTTATATATTTTACAATTTATTTAATTCAATAATTCTTAATACAATATTAACATTTAAGTAAGATAAGTGGTTAATCCGATTTACTTGAAGGCTGACAGATGAATCATGAAACTAAAATGTTCTGACAGTTCAGTGGTGACAGATATAATGTCAACATACGAATACTCGTAGAATAATGGTTGTGTTCAGACATTACACTCCTCCCGTCTCAGATTGAACTATTTTATGATTATTCTTATCTTCTAGACGTTTAGAGCGTCGGACTGTTACGTTTTGTTGCTTTGTATTAACACTGTCGGGTTATTCGATAGGCTGTTCCTCAGCTTGCATGCTGTCAGGTGTTGTATCAGCTTTGTTATTCCTTGGTGATGTAGGTTCTCCCTGTATCATATGCTCAGGAGTCTCAGAGATCTCAGGGAGCCTTGTCCGAAGTTGGTGTAGGTGTCGCCGCATCGTACTCCCAGACTCTGTATTTACTGAGTATGAAATCGGTCCGGTTTGTTTTTGTACGTAGGCTGGATGGACCCCTAGAATAGTTCTTAGCCCAAACTGGATTATCTATTTGTAGTTGCTGGTTATTGAGTTGTGTCAAATCATTTTTTGATGATCGAAGAGGCGCACAATCTGGGTGTATTTTGTCGAAATACGTCATAGGACGTCGTCTCAAAAGTAGCTCAGCGGGGGATTTTGCACTAGCTGTGGATGGAATGGTATGTTGACATAGCAAAAACCTTGCAAGTCGAAGCTCAATTGGTCCGGAAGAATTTCGCTTCAAGTATTCCTTTGTTGTGCGGACCATACGCTCAGCTTGGCCATTACGGATGAAAATTGGCAGTGAGTATGTGCGATATAAAATTGTTTCTGCAAAATGTTTGAAATTCTTCGGATGTAAAGGCTGTTGCATTATCCGATACAATGGAATCTGGTAGCCCGTGAGTCGCGAAAACGGAGCGTAAGCTACTGATGGCGCAAGCTGAACTAGTAGTTGGAACAATTTTGACCTCCAACCACTTAGAATAGGAGTCCACTATAACGAGAAATGTCTTACATGCAACCGTGACCATGCTTTCGAAGTTTCCTCCCACGGGTGAACGGTTGTTCGAGCCTTTTCTGGCCGCGATTGCTGACAGGTAACGCATCTCCTAACTGTCGCCTCAAAATCGCTATCCATCTTTGGCCACCATACATAGCTTCTAGTCAAGTCTTTCATTCTTACCACACCACTATGACTCGAATGTAGAATCTTTAGCATGTATTGCCGAGCAGCCTCTGGAATTATAATACGATTACCATAAAGCAAACAATCTTTATTTACCGAAATTTGGTCCTTTCGTTGATAATATGCTTTAAAATCTTCATCCGATTGCAAAACTGGCCAACCCATTAACACCCAGTTTAAAACACATCTTAAAATGTTGTCGTTCGCCGTCATTTGTGCTATGTCTTTTGACTGAAAGATTTGTGTGTCGCAGCTCTGGATCATGTGTACTCATCGACATGTTCTTAGGCAGCCACTTAATGCGTTCGCGTTACAATTCTTGATACCAGGTCTATAGATGATTTTAAAATTATAACCATTTAAGAATATGCTCCACCTTAACATCCTGGGAGATAGTTTATTCGGCGTTGGTTTATCTGGGTTGAATAAACCTATTAAAGGCTTGTGGTCCGTTACGATGGCAAAACTCCTTCCATAAAGAAATTTGTGAAATTTTTTAACACCTGAGATGATCGCCAATGCTTCCTTATCGATTTGAGCGTAATTCCGCTCAGCAGATGTCATCGTCCATGAAAAAATTAAATTGGTTGTTCCTGACCGTTAGTTAAGTTGTGCGATAAGACTACACCGATTCCGCATCGCAAACTAATGAAATCGGTAGCTTACTATTGTAGTTCGTAAGAACTGTTGCACTTGAAAGTAGTTGTTTCAATTTTTCGAAAGCTGTATTATGTTGATTGCTCCACTGCCACTTTGAATTTTTATCTAACAATCTATGTAGTGGCTCAGCTATATTTGCTTTATCCTTCAGGAATGAATGATAAAAGTTGATTAAACCTAGAAACGCTTGTAGTTGCTTCTTGTCTACTGGTGGTGGAGTTTGCATAATGGCTCGTACTTTTTCGTCTGATGGGCGAATTCCGTCACTGTCAATAACGTAGCCAAGAAATGAAACTGATGGCAGATCAAACTCGCATTTATCTTGACTAAGTCGAAGTCCAGCATTGCTTAATCGGCTGAAAACTTCTTCGAGAGTTCTAAGGAGTTGTTGTGAATCTTCTGAAATTATAATGATATCGTTATAATATACAACAACATCAGGTATTCCTTTAAGTATATCTTGAATGCGTTTCTGAAAAAGGCCAGGTGCTACAGAAATCCCAAAGGGTAATCTCTTGACAAGAAATGCACCCTTATGTGTAGAAATTGTAAGTACTCTTGACGTTTTCTCGTCCACGGTAAGCTGCAGAAATGCTTGTGCCAAGTCAATTTTGGCGAATTTGGTACCTTTTGGAATATTTGCGAGAGTATCATTCACTGCTGGTGTCTGTAAACAATGTGCTGACAATGCTTTGTTTACTGTGCACTTGTAGTTGCCGCAAATTCTAACCGTTCCATCGGGTTTCAACACAGGTACTATTGGAGTAAGTCACTAGCTGTACTCCGTTGGTTCCAATATTCGCAAAACGTTTTTGTTTATCAATCTCTGCTTCTATCAATGGTTTCAATGCATACGGCGGTGATCTTGCTTGAATTTTTTATTGGTTTTACCGTTGGGTCTAGACTGAGTGCTATCGCCTCAATTTCATAGGTGCCTAGGTCTTCAGAAAACAATTGGTTATATTTTGTAGCAACTTGTTGATTGGAGAATGTATGTGATGAACACCTTGCACTGCTATGCCAGACGATTT
>CAKNEX010000118.1:0-101025 GCA_930367185.1 Myathropa florea | reverse complement strand
TATGTGCATCGCACAATAACATACATATTTTTACATATTTTCAGCTAAAAGTATGGCATAATTTGGTTTATTTTCATTTTCTCGGAAACTAGTAGGCCTAGAATTAAGATTTTTGGTTTAAAATGTTCGTAATGAATGCCTCTACAAATCTTGTTATGGTCAAAACCACGCCAGATTTACCGTTTTTGAGAAAAAATATGTGCATCGCACAATAACATACATATTTTTACATATTTTCAGCTAAAAGTATGGCATAATTTGGTTTATTTTCATTTTCTCGGAAACTAGTAGGCCTAGAATTAAGATTTTTGGTTTAAAATGTTCGTAATGAATGCCTCTACAAATCTTGTTATGGTCAAAACCACGCCAGACTTACCGTTTTTGAGAAAAAATATGTGCATCGCACAATAACATACATATTTTTACATATTTTCAGCTAAAAGTATGGCATAATTTGGTTTATTTTCATTTTCTCGGAAACTAGTAGGCCTAGAATTAAGATTTTTGGTTTAAAATGTTCGTAATGAATGCCTCTACAAATCTTGTTATGGTCAAAACCACGCCAGACTTACCGTTTTTGAGAAAAAATATGTGCATCGCACAATAACATACATATTTTCAGCTAAAAGTATGGCATAATTTGGTTTATTTTCATTTTCTCGGAAACTAGTAGGCCTAGAATTAAGATTTTTGGTTTAAAATGTTCGTAATGAATGCCTCTACAAATCTTGTTATGGTCAAAACCACGCCAGACTTACCGTTTTTGAGAAAAAATATGTGCATCGCACAATAACATACATATTTTTACATATTTTCAGCTAAAAGTATGGCATAATTTGGTTTATTTTCATTTTCTCGGAAACTAGTAGGCCTAGAATTAAGAATTTTTGGTTTAAAATGTTCGTAATGAATGCCTCTACAAATCTTGTTATGGTCAAAACCACGCCAGACTTACCGTTTTTGAGAAAAAATATGTGCATCGCACAATAACATACATATTTTCAGCTAAAAGTATGGCATAATTTGGTTTATTTTCATTTTCTCGGAAACTAGTAGGCCTAGAATTAAGATTTTTGGTTTAAAATGTTCGTAATGAATGCCTCTACAAATCTTGTTATGGTCAAAACCACGCCAGACTTACCGTTTTTGAGAAAAAATATGTGCATCGCACAATAACATACATATTTTCAGCTAAAAGTATGGCATAATTTGTTTATTTTCATTTTCTCGGAAACTAGTAGGCCTAGAATTAAGATTTTTGGTTTAAAATGTTCGTAATGAATGCCTCTACAAATCTTGTTATGGTCAAAACCACGCCAGACTTACCGTTTTTGAGAAAAAATATGTGCATCGCACAATAACATATCTATTTTCAGCTAAAAGTATGGCATAATTTGGTTTATTTTCATTTTCTCGGAAACTAGTAGGCCTAGAATTAAGATTTTTGGTTTAAATGTTCGTAATGAATGCCTCTACAAATCTTGTTATGGTCAAAACCACGCCAGACTTACCGTTTTTGAGAAAAAATATGTGCATCGCACAATAACATACATATTTTTACATATTTTCAGCTAAAAGTATGGCATAATTTGGTTTATTTTCATTTTCTCGGAAACTAGTAGGCCTAGAATTAAGATTTTTGGTTTAAAATGTTCGTAATGAATGCCTCTACAAATCTTGTTATGGTCAAAAACCACGCCAGACTTACCGTTTTTGAGAAAAAATATGTGCATCGCACAATAACATACATATTTTTACATATTTTCAGCTAAAAGTATGGCATAATTTGGTTTATTTTCATTTTCTCGGAAACTAGTAGGCCTAGAATTAAGATTTTTGGTTTAAAATGTTCGTAATGAATGCCTCTACAAATCTTGTTATGGTCAAAACCACGCCAGACTTACCGTTTTTGAGAAAAAATATGTGCATCGCACAATAACATACATATTTTTACATATTTTCAGCTAAAAGTATGGCATAATTTGGTTTATTTTCATTTTCTCGGAAACTAGTAGGCCTAGAATTAAGATTTTTGGTTTAAAATGTTCGTAATGAATGCCTCTACAAATCTTGTTAATGGTCAAAACCACGCCAGACTTACCGTTTTTGAGAAAAAATATGTGCATCGCACAATAACATACATATTTTTACATATTTTCAGCTAAAAGTATGGCATAATTTGGTTTATTTTCATTTTCTCGGAAACTAGTAGGCCTAGAATTAAGATTTTGGTTTAAAATGTTCGTAATGAATGCCTCTACAAATCTTGTTATGGTCAAAACCACGCCAGACTTACCGTTTTTTGAGAAAAAATATGTGCATCGCACAATAACATACATATTTTCAGCTAAAAGTATGGCATAATTTGGTTTATTTTCATTTTCCTCGGAAACTAGTAGGCCTAGAATTAAGATTTTTGGTTTAAAATGTTCGTAATGAATGCCTCTACAAATCTTGTTATGGTCAAAACCACGCCAGACTTACCGTTTTTGAGAAAAAATATGTGCATCGCACAATAACATACATATTTTCAGCTAAAAGTATGGCATAATTTGGTTTATTTTCATTTTCTCGGAAACTAGTAGGCCTAGAATTAAGATTTTTGGTTTAAAATGTTCGTAATGAATGCCTCTACAAATCTTGTTATGGTCAAAACCACGCCAGACTTACCGTTTTTGAGAAAAAATATGTGCATCGCACAATAACATACATATTTTCAGCTAAAAGTATGGCATAATTTGGTTTATTTTCATTTTCTCGGAAACTAGTAGGCCTAGAATTAAGATTTTTGGTTTAAAATGTTCGTAATTGAATGCCTCTACAAATCTTGTTATGGTCAAAACCACGCCAGACTTACCGTTTTTGAGAAAAAATATGTGCATCGCACAATAACATACATATTTTTACATATTTTCAGCTAAAAGTATGGCATAATTTGGTTTATTTTCATTTTCTCGGAAACTAGTAGGCCTAGAATTAAGATTTTTGGTTTAAAATGTTCGTAATGAATGCCTCTACAAATCTTGTTATGGTCAAAACCACGCCAGACTTACCGTTTTTGAGAAAAAATATGTGCATCGCACAATAACATACATATTTTTACATATTTTCAGCTAAAAGTATGGCATAATTTGGTTTATTTTCATTTTCTCGGAAACTAGTAGGCCTAGAATTAAGATTTTTGGTTTAAAATGTTCGTAATGAATGCCTCTACAAATCTTGTTATGGTCAAAACCACGCCAGACTTACCGTTTTTGAGAAAAAATATGTGCATCGCACAATAACATACATATTTTCAGCTAAAAGTATGGCATAATTTGGTTTATTTTCATTTTCTCGGAAACTAGTAGGCCTAGAATTAAGATTTTTGGTTTAAAATGTTCGTAATGAATGCCTCTACAAATCTTGTTATGGTCAAAACCACGCCAGACTTACCGTTTTTGAGAAAAAATATGTGCATCGCACAATAACATACATATTTTTACATATTTTCAGCTAAAAGTATGGCATAATTTGGTTTATTTTCATTTTCCTCGGAAACTAGTAGGCCTAGAATTAAGATTTTTGGTTTAAAAATGTTCGTAATGAATGCCTCTACAAATCTTGTTATGGTCAAAACCACGCCAGACTTACCGTTTTTGAGAAAAAATATGTGCATCGCACAATAACATACATATTTTTACATATTTTCAGCTAAAAGTATGGCATAATTTGGTTTATTTTCATTTTCTCGGAAACTAGTAGGCCTAGAATTAAGATTTTTGGTTTAAAATGTTCGTAATGAATGCCTCTACAAATCTTGTTATGGTCAAAACCACGCCAGACTTACCGTTTTTGAGAAAAAATATGTGCATCGCACAATAACATACATATTTTTTACATATTTTCAGCTAAAAGTATGGCATAATTTGGTTTATTTTCATTTTCTCGGAAACTAGTAGGCCTAGAATTAAGATTTTTGGTTTAAAAATGTTCGTAATGAATGCCTCTACAAATCTTGTTATGGTCAAAACCACGCCAGACTTACCGTTTTTGAGAAAAAATATGTGCATCGCACAATAACATACATATTTTTACATATTTTCAGCTAAAAGTATGGCATAATTTGGTTTATTTTCATTTTCTCGGAAACTAGTAGGCCTAGAATTAAGATTTTTGGTTTAAAATGTTCGTAATGAATGCCTCTACAAATCTTGTTATGGTCAAAACCACGCCAGACTTACCGTTTTTGAGAAAAAATATGTGCATCGCACAATAACATACATATTTTTACATATTTTCAGCTAAAAGTATGGCATAATTTGGTTTATTTTCATTTTCTCGGAAACTAGTAGGCCTAGAATTAAGATTTTTGGTTTAAAATGTTCGTAATGAATGCCTCTACAAATCTTGTTATGGTCAAAACCACGCCAGACTTACCGTTTTTGAGAAAAAATATGTGCATCGCACAATAACATACATATTTTCAGCTAAAAGTATGGCATAATTTGGTTTATTTTCATTTCTCTCGGAAACTAGTAGGCCTAGAATTAAGATTTTTGGTTTAAAATGTTCGTAATGAATGCCTCTACAAATCTTGTTATGGTCAAAACCACGCCAGACTTACCGTTTTTGAGAAAAAATATGTGCATCGCACAATAACATACATATTTTCAGCTAAAAGTATGGCATAATTTGGTTTATTTTCATTTTCTCGGAAACTAGTAGGCCTAGAATTAAGATTTTTGGTTTAAAATGTTCGTAATGAATGCCTCTACAAATCTTGTTATGGTCAAAACCACGCCAGACTTACCGTTTTTGAGAAAAAATATGTGCATCGCACAATAACATACATATTTTCAGCTAAAAGTATGGCATAATTTGGTTTATTTTCATTTTCTCGGAAACTAGTAGGCCTAGAATTAAGATTTTTGGTTTAAAATGTTCGTAATGAATGCCTCTACAAATCTTGTTATGGTCAAAACCACGCCAGACTTACCGTTTTGAGAAAAAATATGTGCATCGCACAATAACATACATATTTTTCAGCTAAAAGTATGGCATAATTTGGTTTATTTTCATTTTCTCGGAAACTAGTAGGCCTAGAATTAAGATTTTTGGTTTAAAATGTTCGTAATGAATGCCTCTACAAATCTTGTTATGGTCAAAACCACGCCAGACTTACCGTTTTTGAGAAAAAATATGTGCATCGCACAATAACATACATATTTTCAGCTAAAAGTATGGCATAATTTGGTTTATTTTCATTTCTCGGAAACTAGTAGGCCTAGAATTAAGATTTTTGGTTTAAAAATGTTCGTAATGAATGCCCCTACAAATCTTGTTATGGTCAAAACCACGCCAGACTTACCGTTTTTGAGAAAAAAATATGTGCATCGCACAATAACATACATATTTTCAGCTAAAAGTATGGCATAATTTGGTTTATTTTCATTTTCTCGGAAACTAGTAGGCCTAGAATTAAGATTTTTGGTTTAAAATGTTCGTAATGAATGCCTCTACAAATCTTGTTATGGTCAAAACCACGCCAGACTTACCGTTTTTGAGAAAAAATATGTGCATCGCACAATAACATACATATTTTTACATATTTTCAGCTAAAAGTATGGCATAATTTGGTTTATTTTCATTTTTCTCGGAAACTAGTAGGCCTAGAATTAAGATTTTTGGTTTAAAATGTTCGTAATGAATGCCTCTACAAATCTTGTTATGGTCAAAACCACGCCAGACTTACCGTTTTTGAGAAAAAATATGTGCATCGCACAATAACATGCATATTTTCAGCTAAAAGTATGGCATAATTTGGTTTATTTCCTTTTCCTCGGAAACTAGTAGGCCTAGAATTAAGATTTTTGGTTTAAAATGTTCGTAATGAATGCCTCTACAAATCTTGTTATGGTCAAAACCACGCCAGACTTACCGTTTTTGAGAAAAAATATGTGCATCGCACAATAACATACATATTTTTACATATTTTCAGCTAAAAGTATGGCATAATTTGGTTTATTTTCATTTTCTCGGAAACTAGTAGGCCTAGAATTAAGATTTTTTGGTTTAAAATGTTCGTAATGAATGCCTCTACAAGTCTGTTATGGTCAAAACCACGCCAGACTTACCGTTTTTGAGAAAAAATATGTGCATCGCACAATAACATACATATTTTTACATATTTTCAGCTAAAAGTATGGCATAATTTGGTTTATTTTCATTTTCTCGGAAACTAGTAGGCCTAGAATTAAGATTTTTGGTTTAAAATGTTCGTAATGAATGCCTCTACAAATCTTGTTATGGTCAAAACCACGCCAGACTTACCGTTTTTGAGAAAAAATATGTGCATCGCACAATAACATACATATTTTCAGCTAAAAGTATGGCATAATTTGGTTTATTTTCATTTTCTCGGAAACTAGTAGGCCTAGAATTAAGATTTTTGGTTAAAATGTTCGTAATGAATGCCTCTACAAATCTTGTTATGGTCAAAACCACGCCAGACTTACCGTTTTTGAGAAAAAATATGTGCAATCGCACAATAACATACATATTTTCAGCTAAAAGTATGGCATAATTTGGTTTATTTTCATTTTCTCGGAAACTAGTAGGCCTAGAATTAAGATTTTTGGTTTAAAATGTTCGTAATGAATGCCTCTACAAATCTTGTTATGGTCAAAACCACGCCAGACTTACCGTTTTTGAGAAAAAATATGTGCATCGCACAATAACATACATATTTTTCAGCTAAAAGTATGGCATAATTTGGTTTATTTTCATTTTCTCGGAAACTAGTAGGCCTAGAATTAAGATTTTTGGTTTAAAATGTTCGTAATGAATGCCTCTACAAATCTTGTTATGGTCAAAACCACGCCAGACTTACCGTTTTTGAGAAAAAATATGTGCATCGCACAATAACATACATATTTTTACATATTTTCAGCTAAAAGTATGGCATAATTTGGTTTATTTTCATTTTCTCGGAAACTAGTAGGCCTAGAATTAAGATTTTTGGTTTAAAATGTTCGTAATGAATGCCTCTACAAATCTTGTTATGGTCAAAACCACGCCAGACTTACCGTTTTTGAGAAAAAATATGTGCATCGCACAATAACATACATATTTTCAGCTAAAAGTATGGCATAATTTGGTTTATTTTCATTTTCTCGGAAACTAGTAGGCCTAGAATTAAGATTTTTGGTTTAAAATGTTCGTAATGAATGCCCCTACAAATCTTGTTATGGTCAAAACCACGCCAGACTTACCGTTTTTGAGAAAAAATATGTGCATCGCACAATAACATACATATTTTCAGCTAAAAGTATGGCATAATTTGGTTTATTTTCATTTTCTCGGAAACTAGTAGGCCTAGAATTAAGATTTTTGGTTTAAAATGTTCGTAATGAATGCCTCTACAAATCTTGTTATGGTCAAAACCACGCCAGACTTACCGTTTTTGAGAAAAAATATGTGCATCGCACAATAACATACATATTTTTACATATTTTCAGCTAAAAGTATGGCATAATTTGGTTTATTTTCATTTTCTCGGAAACTAGTAGGCCTAGAATTAAGATTTTTGGTTTAAAATGTTCGTAATGAATGCCTCTACAAATCTTGTTATGGTCAAAACCACGCCAGACTTACCGTTTTTGAGAAAAAATATGTGCATCGCACAATAACATGCATATTTTCAGCTAAAAGTATGGCATAATTTGGTTTATTTTCATTTTCTCGGAAACTAGTAGGCCTAGAATTAAGATTTTTGGTTTAAAATGTTCGTAATGAATGCCTCTACAAATCTTGTTATGGTCAAAACCACGCCAGACTTACCGTTTTTGAGAAAAAATATGTGCATCGCACAATAACATACATATTTTTACATATTTTCAGCTAAAAGTAAGGCATAATTTGGTTTATTTTCATTTTCTCGGAAACTAGTAGGCCTAGAATTAAGATTTTTGGTTTAAAATGTTCGTAATGAATGCCTCTACAAGTCTTGTTATGGTCAAAACCACGCCAGACTTACCGTTTTTGAGAAAAAATATGTGCATCGCACAATAACATACATATTTTCAGCTAAAAGTATGGCATAATTTGGTTTATTTTCATTTTCTCGGAAACTAGTAGGCCTAGAATTAAGATTTTTGGTTTAAAATGTTCGTAATGAATGCCTCTACAAATCTTGTTATGGTCAAAACCACGCCAGACTTACCGTTTTTGAGAAAAAATATGTGCATCGCACAATAACATACATATTTTCAGCTAAAAGTATGGCATAATTTGGTTTATTTTCATTTTCTCGGAAACTAGTAGGCCTAGAATTAAGATTTTTGGTTTAAAATGTTCGTAATGAATGCCTCTACAAATCTTGTTATGGTCAAAACCACGCCAGACTTACCGTTTTTGAGAAAAAATATGTGCATCGCACAATAACATACATATTTTCAGCTAAAAGTATGGCATAATTTGGTTTATTTTCATTTTCTCGGAAACTAGTAGGCCTAGAATTAAGATTTTTGGTTTAAAATGTTCGTAATGAATGCCTCTACAAATCTTGTTATGGTCAAAACCACGCCAGACTTACCGTTTTTGAGAAAAAATATGTGCATCGCACAATAACATACATATTTTCAGCTAAAAGTATGGCATAATTTGGTTTATTTTCATTTTCTCGGAAACTAGTAGGCCTAGAATTAAGATTTTTGGTTTAAAATGTTCGTAATGAATGCCTCTACAAATCTTGTTATGGTCAAAACCACGCCAGACTTACCGTTTTTGAGAAAAAATATGTGCATCGCACAATAACATACATATTTTTACATATTTTCAGCTAAAAGTATGGCATAATTTGGTTTATTTTCATTTTCTCGGAAACTAGTAAGCCTAGAATTAAGATTTTTGGTTTAAAATGTTCGTAATGAATGCCTCTACAAATCTTGTTATGGTCAAAACCACGCCAGACTTACCGTTTTTGAGAAAAAATATGTGCATCGCACAATAACATGCATATTTTCAGCTAAAAGTATGGCATAATTTGGTTTATTTTCATTTTCTCGGAAACTAGTAGGCCTAGAATTAAGATTTTTGGTTTAAAATGTTCGTAATGAATGCCTCTACAAATCTTGTTATGGTCAAAACCACGCCAGACTTACCGTTTTTGAGAAAAAATATGTGCATCGCACAATAACATACATATTTTTACATATTTTCAGCTAAAAGTAAGGCATAATTTGGTTTATTTTCATTTTCTCGGAAACTAGTAGGCCTAGAATTAAGATTTTTGGTTTAAAATGTTCGTAATGAATGCCTCTACAAGTCTTGTTATGGTCAAAACCACGCCAGACTTACCGTTTTTGAGAAAAAATATGTGCATCGCACAATAACATACATATTTTCAGCTAAAAGTATGGCATAATTTGGTTTATTTTCATTTTCTCGGAAACTAGTAGGCCTAGAATTAAGATTTTTGGTTTAAAATGTTCGTAATGAATGCCTCTACAAATCTTGTTATGGTCAAAACCACGCCAGACTTACCGTTTTTGAGAAAAAATATGTGCATCGCACAATAACATACATATTTTCAGCTAAAAGTATGGCATAATTTGGTTTATTTTCATTTTCTCGGAAACTAGTAGGCCTAGAATTAAGATTTTTGGTTTAAAATGTTCGTAATGAATGCCTCTACAAATCTTGTTATGGTCAAAACCACGCCAGACTTACCGTTTTTGAGAAAAAATATGTGCATCGCACAATAACATACATATTTTCAGCTAAAAGTATGGCATAATTTGGTTTATTTTCATTTTCTCGGAAACTAGTAGGCCTAGAATTAAGATTTTTGGTTTAAAATGTTCGTAATGAATGCCTCTACAAATCTTGTTATGTTCAAAACCACGCCAGACTTACCGTTTTTGAGAAAAAATATGTGCATCGCACAATAACATACATATTTTTACATATTTTCAGCTAAAAGTATGGCATAATTTGGTTTATTTTCATTTTCTCGGAAACTAGTAGGCCTAGAATTAAGATTTTTGGTTTAAAATGTTCGTAATGAATGCCTCTACAAATCTTGTTATGGTCAAAACCACGCCAGACTTACCGTTTTTGAGAAAAAATATGTGCATCGCACAATAACATGCATATTTTCAGCTAAAAGTATGGCATAATTTGGTTTATTTTCATTTTCTCGGAAACTAGTAGGCCTAGAATTAAGATTTTTGGTTTAAAATGTTCGTAATGAATGCCTCTACAAATCTTGTTATGGTCAAAACCACGCCAGACTTACCGTTTTTGAGAAAAAATATGTGCATCGCACAATAACATACATATTTTCAGCTAAAAGTATGGCATAATTTGGTTTATTTTCATTTTCTCGGAAACTAGTAGGCCTAGAATTAAGATTTTTGGTTTAAAATGTTCGTAATGAATGCCTCTACAAATCTTGTAATGGTCAAAACCACGCCAGACTTACCGTTTTTGAGAAAAAATATGTGCATCGCACAATAACATACATATTTTTACATATTTTCAGCTAAAAGTATGGCATAATTTGGTTTATTTTCATTTTCTCGGAAACTAGTAGGCCTAGAATTAAGATTTTTGGTTTAAAATGTTCGTAATGAATGCCTCTACAAATCTTGTTATGGTCAAAACCACGCCAGACTTACCGTTTTTGAGAAAAAATATGTGCATCGCACAATAACATACATATTTTCAGCTAAAAGTATGGCATAATTTGGTTTATTTTCATTTTCTCGGAAACTAGTAGGCCTAGAATTAAGATTTTTGGTTTAAAATGTTCGTAATGAATGCCTCTACAAATCTTGTTATGGTCAAAACCACGCCAGACTTACCGTTTTTGAGAAAAATTATGTGCATCGCACAATAACATACATATTTTTACATATTTTCAGCTAAAAGTATGGCATAATTTGGTTTATTTTCATTTTCTCGGAAACTAGTAGGCCTAGAATTAAGATTTTTGGTTTAAAATGTTCGTAATGAATGCCTCTACAAATCTTGTTATGGTCAAAACCACGCCAGACTTACCGTTTTTGAGAAAAAATATGTGCATCGCACAATAACATACATATTTTTACATATTTTCAGCTAAAAGTATGGCATAATTTGGTTTATTTTCATTTTCTCGGAAACTAGTAGGCCTAGAATTAAGATTTTTGGTTTAAAATGTTCGTAATGAATGCCTCTACAAATCTTGTTATGGTCAAAACCACGCCAGACTTACCGTTTTTGAGAAAAAATATGTGCATCGCACAATAACATACATATTTTCAGCTAAAAGTATGGCATAATTTGGTTTATTTTCATTTTCTCGGAAACTAGTAGGCCTAGAATTAAGATTTTTGGTTTAAAATGTTCGTAATGAATGCCTCTACAAATCTTGTTATGGTCAAAACCACGCCAGACTTACCGTTTTTGAGAAAAAATATGTGCATCGCACAATAACATACATATTTTTACATATTTTCAGCTAAAAGTATGGCATAATTTGGTTTATTTTCATTTTCTCGGAAACTAGTAGGCCTAGAATTAAGATTTTTGGTTTAAAATGTTCGTAATGAATGCCTCTACAAATCTTGTTATGGTCAAAACCACGCCAGACTTACCGTTTTTGAGAAAAAATATGTGCATCGCACAATAACATACATATTTTCAGCTAAAAGTATGGCATAATTTGGTTTATTTTCATTTTCTCGGAAACTAGTAGGCCTAGAATTAAGATTTTTGGTTTAAAATGTTCGTAATGAATGCCTCTACAAATCTTGTTATGGTCAAAACCACGCCAGACTTACCGTTTTTGAGAAAAAATATGTGCATCGCACAATAACATACATATTTTTACATATTTTCAGCTAAAAGTATGGCATAATTTGGTTTATTTTCATTTTCTCGGAAACTAGTAGGCCTAGAATTAAGATTTTTGGTTTAAAATGTTCGTAATGAATGCCTCTACAAATCTTGTTATGGTCAAAACCACGCCAGACTTACCGTTTTTGAGAAAAAATATGTGCATCGCACAATAACATACATATTTTTACATATTTTCAGCTAAAAGTATGGCATAATTTGGTTTATTTTCATTTTCTCGGAAACTAGTAGGCCTAGAATTAAGATTTTTGGTTTAAAATGTTCGTAATGAATGCCTCTACAAATCTTGTTATGGTCAAAACCACGCCAGACTTACCGTTTTTGAGAAAAAATATGTGCATCGCACAATAACATACATATTTTTACATATTTTCAGCTAAAAGTATGGCATAATTTGGTTTATTTTCATTTTCTCGGAAACTAGTAGGCCTAGAATTAAGATTTTTGGTTTAAAATGTTCGTAATGAATGCCCCTACAAATCTTGTTATGGTCAAAACCACGCCAGACTTACCGTTTTTGAGAAAAAATATGTGCATCGCACAATAACATACATATTTTTACATATTTTCAGCTAAAAGTATGGCATAATTTGGTTTATTTTCATTTTCTCGGAAACTAGTAGGCCTAGAATTAAGATTTTTGGTTTAAAATGTTCGTAATGAATGCCTCTACAAATCTTGTTATGGTCAAAACCACGCCAGACTTACCGTTTTTGAGAAAAAATATGTGCATCGCACAATAACATACATATTTTCAGCTAAAAGTATGGCATAATTTGGTTTATTTTCATTTTCTCGGAAACTAGTAGGCCTAGAATTAAGATTTTTGGTTTAAAATGTTCGTAATGAATGCCTCTACAAATCTTGTTATGGTCAAAACCACGCCAGACTTACCGTTTTTGAGAAAAAATATGTGCATCGCACAATAACATACATATTTTTACATATTTTCAGCTAAAAGTATGGCATAATTTGGTTTATTTTCATTTTCTCGGAAACTAGTAGGCCTAGAATTAAGATTTTTGGTTTAAAATGTTCGTAATGAATGCCTCTACAAATCTTGTTATGGTCAAAACCACGCCAGACTTACCGTTTTTGAGAAAAAATATGTGCATCGCACAATAACATACATATTTTCAGCTAAAAGTATGGCATAATTTGGTTTATTTTCATTTTCTCGGAAACTAGTAGGCCTAGAATTAAGATTTTTGGTTTAAAATGTTCGTAATGAATGCCTCTACAAATCTTGTTATGGTCAAAACCACGCCAGACTTACCGTTTTTGAGAAAAAATATGTGCATCGCACAATAACATACATATTTTTACATATTTTCAGCTAAAAGTATGGCATAATTTGGTTTATTTTCATTTTCTCGGAAACTAGTAGGCCTAGAATTAAGATTTTTGGTTTAAAATGTTCGTAATGAATGCCTCTACAAATCTTGTTATGGTCAAAACCACGCCAGACTTACCGTTTTTGAGAAAAAATATGTGCATCGCACAATAACATACATATTTTTACATATTTTCAGCTAAAAGTATGGCATAATTTGGTTTATTTTCATTTTCTCGGAAACTAGTAGGCCTAGAATTAAGATTTTTGGTTTAAAATGTTCGTAATGAATGCCTCTACAAATCTTGTTATGGTCAAAACCACGCCAGACTTACCGTTTTTGAGAAAAAATATGTGCATCGCACAATAACATACATATTTTTACATATTTTCAGCTAAAAGTATGGCATAATTTGGTTTATTTTCATTTTCTCGGAAACTAGTAGGCCTAGAATTAAGATTTTTGGTTTAAAATGTTCGTAATGAATGCCTCTACAAATCTTGTTATGGTCAAAACCACGCCAGACTTACCGTTTTTGAGAAAAAATATGTGCATCGCACAATAACATACATATTTTCAGCTAAAAGTATGGCATAATTTGGTTTATTTTCATTTTCTCGGAAACTAGTAGGCCTAGAATTAAGATTTTTGGTTTAAAATGTTCGTAATGAATGCCTCTACAAATCTTGTTATGGTCAAAACCACGCCAGACTTACCGTTTTTGAGAAAAAATATGTGCATCGCACAATAACATACATATTTTCAGCTAAAAGTATGGCATAATTTGGTTTATTTTCATTTTCTCGGAAACTAGTAGGCCTAGAATTAAGATTTTTGGTTTAAAATGTTCGTAATGAATGCCTCTACAAATCTTGTTATGGTCAAAACCACGCCAGACTTACCGTTTTTGAGAAAAAATATGTGCATCGCACAATGACATACATATTTTTACATATTTTCAGCTAAAAGTATGGCATAATTTGGTTTATTTTCATTTTCTCGGAAACTAGTAGGCCTAGAATTAAGATTTTTGGTTTAAAATGTTCGTAATGAATGCCTCTACAAATCTTGTTATGGTCAAAACCACGCCAGACTTACCGTTTTTGAGAAAAAATATGTGCATCGCACAATAACATACATATTTTTACATATTTTCAGCTAAAAGTATGGCATAATTTGGTTTATTTTCATTTTCTCGGAAACTAGTAGGCCTAGAATTAAGATTTTTGGTTTAAAATATTCGTAATGAATGCCTCTACAAATCTTGTTATGGTCAAAAACACGCCAGACTTACCGTTTTTGAGAAAAAATATGTGCATCGCACAATAACATGCATATTTTCAGCTAAAAGTATGGCATAATTTGGTTTATTTTCATTTTCTCGGAAACTAGTAGGCCTAGAATTAAGATTTTTGGTTTAAAATGTTCGTAATGAATGCCTCTACAAATCTTGTTATGATCAAAACCACGCCAGACTTACCGTTTTTGAGAAAAAATATGTGCATCGCACAATAACATACATATTTTTACATATTTTCAGCTAAAAGTATGGCATAATTTGGTTTATTTTCATTTTCTCGGAAACTAGTAGGCCTAGAATTAAGATTTTTGGTTTAAAATGTTCGTAATGAATGCCTCTACAAATCTTGTTATGGTCAAAACCACGCCAGACTTACCGTTTTTGAGAAAAAATATGTGCATCGCACAATAACATACATATTTTCAGCTAAAAGTATGGCATAATTTGGTTTATTTTCATTTTCTCGGAAACTAGTAGGCCTAGAATTAAGATTTTTGGTTTAAAATGTTCGTAATGAATGCCTCTACAAATCTTGTTATGGTCAAAACCACGCCAGACTTACCGTTTTTGAGAAAAAATATGTGCATCGCACAATAACATACAGATTTTTACATATTTTCAGCTAAAAGTATGGCATAATTTGGTTTATTTTCATTTTCTCGGAAACTAGTAGGCCTAGAATTAAGATTTTTGGTTTAAAATGTTCGTAATGAATGCCTCTACAAATCTTGTTATGGTCAAAACCACGCCAGACTTACCGTTTTTGAGAAAAAATATGTGCATCGCACAATAACATACATATTTTCAGCTAAAAGTATGGCATAATTTGGTTTATTTTCATTTTCTCGGAAACTAGTAGGCCTAGAATTAAGATTTTTGGTTTAAAATGTTCGTAATGAATGCCTCTACAAATCTTGTTATGGTCAAAACCACGCCAGACTTACCGTTTTTGAGAAAAAATATGTGCATCGCACAATAACATACATATTTTTACATATTTTCAGCTAAAAGTATGGCATAATTTGGTTTATTTTCATTTTCTCGGAAACTAGTAGGCCTAGAATTAAGATTTTTGGTTTAAAATGTTCGTAATGAATGCCTCTACAAATCTTGTTATGGTCAAAACCACGCCAGACTTACCGTTTTTGAGAAAAAATATGTGCATCGCACAATAACATACATATTTTTACATATTTTCAGCTAAAAGTATGGCATAATTTGGTTTATTTTCATTTTCTCGGAAACTAGTAGGCCTAGAATTAAGATTTTTGGTTTAAAATGTTCGTAATGAATGCCTCTACAAATCTTGTTATGGTCAAAACCACGCCAGACTTACCGTTTTTGAGAAAAAATATGTGCATCGCACAATAACATGCATATTTTCAGCTAAAAGTATGGCATAATTTGGTTTATTTTCATTTTCTCGGAAACTAGTAGGCCTAGAATTAAGATTTTTGGTTTAAAATGTTCGTAATGAATGCCTCTACAAATCTTGTTATGGTCAAAACCACGCCAGACTTACCGTTTTTGAGAAAAAATATGTGCATCGCACAATAACATACATATTTTCAGCTAAAAGTATGGCATAATTTGGTTTATTTTCATTTTCTCGGAAACTAGTAGGCCTAGAATTAAGATTTTTGGTTTAAAATGCTCTTAATGAATGCCTCTACAAATCTTGTTATGGTCAAAACCACGCCAGACTTACCGTTTTTGAGAAAAAATATGTGCATCGCACAATAACATACATATTTTCAGCTAAAAGTATGGCATAATTTGGTTTATTTTCATTTTCTCGGAAACTAGTAGGCCTAGAATTAAGATTTTTGGTTTAAAATGTTCGTAATGAATGCCTCTACAAATCTTGTTATGGTCAAAACCACGCCAGACTTACCGTTTTTGAGAAAAAATATGTGCATCGCACAATAACATACATATTTTCAGCTAAAAGTATGGCATAATTTGGTTTATTTTCATTTTCTCGGAAACTAGTAGGCCTAGAATTAAGATTTTTGGTTTAAAATGTTCGTAATGAATGCCTCTACAAATCTTGTTATGGTCAAAACCACGCCAGACTTACCGTTTTTGAGAAAAAATATGTGCATCGCACAATAACATACATATTTTCAGCTAAAAGTATGGCATAATTTGGTTTATTTTCATTTTCTCGGAAACTAGTAGGCCTAGAATTAAGATTTTTGGTTTAAAATGTTCGTAATGAATGCCTCTACAAATCTTGTTATGGTCAAAACCACGCCAGATTTACCGTTTTTGAGAAAAAATATGTGCATCGCACAATAACATACATATTTTCAGCTAAAAGTATGGCATAATTTGGTTTATTTTCATTTTCTCGGAAACTAGTAGGCCTAGAATTAAGATTTTTGGTTTAAAATGTTCGTAATGAATGCCTCTACAAATCTTGTTATGGTCAAAACCACGCCAGACTTTCCGTTTTTGAGAAAAAATATGTGCATCGCACAATAACATACATATTTTCAGCTAAAAGTATGGCATAATTTGGTTTATTTTCATTTTCTCGGAAACTAGTAGGCCTAGAATTAAGATTTTTGGTTTAAAATGTTCGTAATGAATGCCTCTACAAATCTTGTTATGGTCAAAACCACGCCAGACTTACCGTTTTTGAGAAAAAATATGTGCATCGCACAATAACATGCATATTTTCAGCTAAAAGTATGGCATAATTTGGTTTATTTTCATTTTCTCGGAAACTAGTAGGCCTAGAATTAAGATTTTTGGTTTAAAATGTTCGTAATGAATGCCTCTACAAATCTTGTTATGGTCAAAACCACGCCAGACTTACCGTTTTTGAGAAAAAATATGTGCATCGCACAATAACATACATATTTTCAGCTAAAAGTATGGCATAATTTGGTTTATTTTCATTTTCTCGGAAACTAGTAGGCCTAGAATTAAGATTTTTGGTTTAAAATGTTCGTAATGAATGCCTCTACAAATCTTGTTATGGTCAAAACCACGCCAGACTTACCGTTTTTGAGAAAAAATATGTGCATCGCACAATAACATACATATTTTCAGCTAAAAGTATGGCATAATTTGGTTTATTTTCATTTTCTCGGAAACTAGTAGGCCTAGAATTAAGATTTTTGGTTTAAAATGTTCGTAATGAATGCCTCTACAAATCTTGTTATGGTCAAAACCACGCCAGACTTACCGTTTTTGAGAAAAAATATGTGCATCGCACAATAACATACATATTTTCAGCTAAAAGTATGGCATAATTTGGTTTATTTTCATTTTCTCGGAAACTAGTAGGCCTAGAATTAAGATTTTTGGTTTAAAATGTTCGTAATGAATGCCTCTACAAATCTTGTTATGGTCAAAACCACGCCAGACTTACCGTTTTTGAGAAAAAATATGTGCATCGCACAATAACATACATATTTTCAGCTAAAAGTATGGCATAATTTGGTTTATTTTCATTTTCTCGGAAACTAGTAGGCCTAAAATTAAGATTTTTGGTTTAAAATGTTCGTAATGAATGCCTCTACAAATCTTGTTATAGTCAAAACCACGCCAGACTTACCGTTTTTGAGAAAAAATATGTGCATCGCACAATAACATACATATTTTTACATATTTTCAGCTAAAAGTATGGCATAATTTGGTTTATTTTCATTTTCTCGGAAACTAGTAGGCCTAGAATTAAGATTTTTGGTTTAAAATGTTCGTAATGAATGCCTCTACAAATCTTGTTATGGTCAAAACCACGCCAGACTTACCGTTTTTGAGAAAAAATATGTGCATCGCACAATAACATACATATTTTCAGCTAAAAGTATGGCATAATTTGGTTTATTTTCATTTTCTCGGAAACTAGTAGGCCTAGAATTAAGATTTTTGGTTTAAAATGTTCGTAATGAATGCCTCTACAAATCTTGTTATGGTCAAAACCACGCCAGACTTACCGTTTTTGAGAAAAAATATGTGCATCGCACAATAACATACATATTTTTACATATTTTCAGCTAAAAGTATGGCATAATTTGGTTTA
Organism: Myathropa florea; assembly: GCA_930367185.1. Classification (NCBI taxonomy): domain Eukaryota; kingdom Metazoa; phylum Arthropoda; class Insecta; order Diptera; family Syrphidae; genus Myathropa; species Myathropa florea. The sequence continues at coordinate 82,472 of CAKNEX010000118.1, read as the reverse complement.
TTTTCATTTTCTCGGAAACTAGTAGGCCTAGAATTAAGATTTTTGGTTTAAAATGTTCGTAATGAATGCCTCTACAAATCTTGTTATGGTCAAAACCACGCCAGACTTACCGTTTTTGAGAAAAAATATGTGCATCGCACAATAACATGCATATTTTCAGCTAAAAGTATGGCATAATTTGGTTTATTTTCATTTTCTCGGAAACTAGTAGGCCTAGAATTAAGATTTTTGGTTTAAAATGTTCGTAATGAATGCCTCTACAAATCTTGTTATTGTCAAAACCACGCCAGACTTACCGTTTTTGAGAAAAAATATGTGCATCGCACAATAAGATACATATTTTCAGCTAAAAGTATGGCATAATTTGGTTTATTTTCATTTTCTCGGAAACTAGTAGGCCTAGAATTAAGATTTTTGGTTTAAAATGTTCGTAATGAATGCCTCTACAAATCTTGTTATGGTCAAAACCACGCCAGACTTACCGTTTTTGAGAAAAAATATGTGCATCGCACAATAACATACAGATTTTTACATATTTTCAGCTAAAAGTATGGCATAATTTGGTTTATTTTCATTTTCTCGGAAACTAGTAGGCCTAGAATTAAGATTTTTGGTTTAAAATGTTCGTAATGAATGCCTCTACAAATCTTGTTATGGTCAAAACCACGCCAGACTTACCGTTTTTGAGAAAAAATATGTGCATCGCACAATAACATACATATTTTCAGCTAAAAGTATGGCATAATTTGGTTTATTTTCATTTTCTCGGAAACTAGTAGGCCTAGAATTAAGATTTTTGGTTTAAAATGTTCGTAATGAATGCCTCTACAAATCTTGTTATGGTCAAAACCACGCCAGACTTACCGTTTTTGAGAAAAAATATGTGCATCGCACAATAACATACATATTTTTACATATTTTCAGCTAAAAGTATGGCATAATTTGGTTTATTTTCATTTTCTCGGAAACTAGTAGGCCTAGAATTAAGATTTTTGGTTTAAAATGTTCGTAATGAATGCCTCTACAAATCTTGTTATGGTCAAAACCACGCCAGACTTACCGTTTTTGAGAAAAAATATGTGCATCGCACAATAACATACATATTTTTACATATTTTCAGCTAAAAGTATGGCATAATTTGGTTTATTTTCATTTTCTCGGAAACTAGTAGGCCTAGAATTAAGATTTTTGGTTTAAAATGTTCGTAATGAATGCCTCTACAAATCTTGTTATGGTCAAAACCACGCCAGACTTACCGTTTTTGAGAAAAAATATGTGCATCGCACAATAACATGCATATTTTCAGCTAAAAGTATGGCATAATTTGGTTTATTTTCATTTTCTCGGAAACTAGTAGGCCTAGAATTAAGATTTTTGGTTTAAAATGTTCGTAATGAATGCCTCTACAAATCTTGTTATGGTCAAAACCACGCCAGACTTACCGTTTTTGAGAAAAAATATGTGCATCGCACAATAACATACATATTTTCAGCTAAAAGTATGGCATAATTTGGTTTATTTTCATTTTCTCGGAAACTAGTAGGCCTAGAATTAAGATTTTTGGTTTAAAATGTTCGTAATGAATGCCTCTACAAATCTTGTTATGGTCAAAACCACGCCAGACTTACCGTTTTTGAGAAAAAATATGTGCATCGCACAATAACATACATATTTTCAGCTAAAAGTATGGCATAATTTGGTTTATTTTCATTTTCTCGGAAACTAGTAGGCCTAGAATTAAGATTTTTGGTTTAAAATGTTCGTAATGAATGCCTCTACAAATCTTGTTATGGTCAAAACCACGCCAGACTTACCGTTTTTGAGAAAAAATATGTGCATCGCACAATAACATACATATTTTCAGCTAAAAGTATGGCATAATTTGGTTTATTTTCATTTTCTCGGAAACTAGTAGGCCTAGAATTAAGATTTTTGGTTTAAAATGTTCGTAATGAATGCCTCTACAAATCTTGTTATGGTCAAAACCACGCCAGACTTACCGTTTTTGAGAAAAAATATGTGCATCGCACAATAACATACATATTTTCAGCTAAAAGTATGGCATAATTTGGTTTATTTTCATTTTCTCGGAAACTAGTAGGCCTAGAATTAAGATTTTTGGTTTAAAATGTTCGTAATGAATGCCTCTACAAATCTTGTTATGGTCAAAACCACGCCAGATTTACCGTTTTTGAGAAAAAATATGTGCATCGCACAATAACATACATATTTTCAGCTAAAAGTATGGCATAATTTGGTTTATTTTCATTTTCTCGGAAACTAGTAGGCCTAGAATTAAGATTTTTGGTTTAAAATGTTCGTAATGAATGCCTCTACAAATCTTGTTATGGTCAAAACCACGCCAGACTTACCGTTTTTGAGAAAAAATATGTGCATCGCACAATAACATACATATTTTTACATATTTTCAGCTAAAAGTATGGCATAATTTGGTTTATTTTCATTTTCTCGGAAACTAGTAGGCCTAGAATTAAGATTTTTGGTTTAAAATGTTCGTAATGAATGCCTCTACAAATCTTGTTATGGTCAAAACCACGCCAGACTTACCGTTTTTGAGAAAAAATATGTGCATCGCACAATAACATACATATTTTTACATATTTTCAGCTAAAAGTATGGCATAATTTGGTTTATTTTCATTTTCTCGGAAACTAGTAGGCCTAGAATTAAGATTTTTGGTTTAAAATGTTCGTAATGAATGCCTCTACAAATCTTGTTATGGTCAAAACCACGCCAGACTTACCGTTTTTGAGAAAAAATATGTGCATCGCACAATAACATGCATATTTTCAGCTAAAAGTATGGCATAATTTGGTTTATTTTCATTTTCTCGGAAACTAGTAGGCCTAGAATTAAGATTTTTGGTTTAAAATGTTCGTAATGAATGCCTCTACAAATCTTGTTATGGTCAAAACCACGCCAGACTTACCGTTTTTGAGAAAAAATATGTGCATCGCACAATAACATACATATTTTCAGCTAAAAGTATGGCATAATTTGGTTTATTTTCATTTTCTCGGAAACTAGTAGGCCTAGAATTAAGATTTTTGGTTTAAAATGTTCGTAATGAATGCCTCTACAAATCTTGTTATGGTCAAAACCACGCCAGACTTACCGTTTTTGAGAAAAAATATGTGCATCGCACAATAACATACATATTTTCAGCTAAAAGTATGGCATAATTTGGTTTATTTTCATTTTCTCGGAAACTAGTAGGCCTAGAATTAAGATTTTTGGTTTAAAATGTTCGTAATGAATGCCTCTACAAATCTAGTTATGGTCAAAACCACGCCAGACTTACCGTTTTTGAGAAAAAATATGTGCATCGCACAATAACATACATATTTTTACATATTTTCAGCTAAAAGTATGGCATAATTTGGTTTATTTTCATTTTCTCGGAAACTAGTAGGCCTAGAATTAAGATTTTTGGTTTAAAATGTTCGTAATGAATGCCTCTACAAATCTTGTTATGGTCAAAAACACGCCAGACTTACCGTTTTTGAGAAAAAATATGTGCATCGCACAATAACATGCATATTTTCAGCTAAAAGTATGGCATAATTTGGTTTATTTTCATTTTCTCGGAAACTAGTAGGCCTAGAATTAAGATTTTTGGTTTAAAATGTTCGTAATGAATGCCTCTACAAATCTTGTTATGGTCAAAACCACGCCAGACTTACCGTTTTTGAGAAAAAATATGTGCATCGCACAATAACATACATATTTTTACATATTTTCAGCTAAAAGTATGGCATAATTTGATTTATTTTCATTTTCTCGGAAACTAGTAGGCCTAGAATTAAGATTTTTGGTTTAAAATGTTCGTAATGAATGCCTCTACAAATCTAGTTATGGTCAAAACCACGCCAGACTTACCGTTTTTGAGAAAAAATATGTGCATCGCACAATAACATACATATTTTCAGCTAAAAGTATGGCATAATTTGGTTTATTTTCATTTTCTCGGAAACTAGTAGGCCTAGAATTAAGATTTTTGGTTTAAAATGTTCGTAATGAATGCCTCTACAAATCTTGTTATGGTCAAAACCACGCCAGACTTACCGTTTTTGAGAAAAAATATGTGCATCGCACAATAACATACATATTTTCAGCTAAAAGTATGGCATAATTTGGTTTATTTTCATTTTCTCGGAAACTAGTAGGCCTAAAATTAAGATTTTTGGTTTAAAATGTTCGTAATGAATGCCTCTACAAATCTTGTTATGGTCAAAACCACGCCAGACTTACCGTTTTTGAGAAAAAATATGTGCATCGCACAATAACATACATATTTTTACATATTTTCAGCTAAAAGTATGGCATAATTTGGTTTATTTTCATTTTCTCGGAAACTAGTAGGCCTAGAATTAAGATTTTTGGTTTAAAATGTTCGTAATGAATGCCTCTACAAATCTTGTTATGGTCAAAACCACGCCAGACTTACCGTTTTTGAGAAAAAATATGTGCATCGCACAATAACATACATATTTTTACATATTTTCAGCTAAAAGTATGGCATAATTTGGTTTATTTTCATTTTCTCGGAAACTAGTAGGCCTAGAATTAAGATTTTTGGTTTAAAATGTTCGTAATGAATGCCTCTACAAATCTTGTTATGGTCAAAACCACGCCAGACTTACCGTTTTTGAGAAAAAATATGTGCATCGCACAATAACATGCATATTTTCAGCTAAAAGTATGGCATAATTTGGTTTATTTTCATTTTCTCGGAAACTAGTAGGCCTAGAATTAAGATTTTTGGTTTAAAATGTTCGTAATGAATGCCTCTACAAATCTTGTTATGGTCAAAACCACGCCAGACTTACCGTTTTTGAGAAAAAATATGTGCATCGCACAATAACATACATATTTTCAGCTAAAAGTATGGCATAATTTGGTTTATTTTCATTTTCTCGGAAACTAGTAGGCCTAGAATTAAGATTTTTGGTTTAAAATGTTCGTAATGAATGCCTCTACAAATCTTGTTATGGTCAAAACCACGCCAGACTTACCGTTTTTGAGAAAAAATATGTGCATCGCACAATAACATACATATTTTTACATATTTTCAGCTAAAAGTATGGCATAATTTGGTTTATTTTCATTTTCTCGGAAACTAGTAGGCCTAGAATTAAGATTTTTGGTTTAAAATGTTCGTAATGAATGCCTCTACAAATCTTGTTATGGTCAAAACCACGCCAGACTTACCGTTTTTGAGAAAAAATATGTGCATCGCACAATAACATGCATATTTTCAGCTAAAAGTATGGCATAATTTGGTTTATTTTCATTTTCTCGGAAACTAGTAGGCCTAGAATTAAGATTTTTGGTTTAAAATGTTCGTAATGAATGCCTCTACAAATCTTGTTATGGTCAAAACCACGCCAGACTTACCGTTTTTGAGAAAAAATATGTGCATCGCACAATAACATACATATTTTCAGCTAAAAGTATGGCATAATTTGGTTTATTTTCATTTTCTCGGAAACTAGTAGGCCTAGAATTAAGATTTTTGGTTTAAAATGTTCGTAATGAATGCCTCTACAAATCTTGTTATGGTCAAAACCACGCCAGACTTACCGTTTTTGAGAAAAAATATGTGCATCGCACAATAACATACATATTTTTACATATTTTCAGCTAAAAGTATGGCATAATTTGGTTTATTTTCATTTTCTCGGAAACTAGAAGGCCTAGAATTAAGATTTTTGGTTTAAAATGTTCGTAATGAATGCCCCTACAAATCTTGTTATGGTCAAAACCACGCCAGACTTACCGTTTTTGAGAAAAAATATGTGCATCGCACAATAACATACATATTTTCAGCTAAAAGTATGGCATAATTTGGTTTATTTTCATTTTCTCGGAAACTAGTAGGCCTAGAATTAAGATTTTTGGTTTAAAATGTTCGTAATGAATGCCTCTACAAATCTTGTTATGGTCAAAACCACGCCAGACTTACCGTTTTTGAGAAAAAATATGTGCATCGCACAATAACATACATATTTTCAGCTAAAAGTATGGCATAATTTGGTTTATTTTCATTTTCTCGGAAACTAGTAGGCCTAGAATTAAGATTTTTGGTTTAAAATGTTCGTAATGAATGCCTCTACAAATCTTGTTATGGTCAAAACCACGCCAGACTTACCGTTTTTGAGAAAAAATATGTGCATCGCACAATAACATGCATATTTTCAGCTAAAAGTATGGCATAATTTGGTTTATTTTCATTTTCTCGGAAACTAGTAGGCCTAGAATTAAGATTTTTGGTTTAAAATGTTCGTAATGAATGCCTCTACAAATCTTGTTATGGTCAAAACCACGCCAGACTTACCGTTTTTGAGAAAAAATATGTGCATCGCACAATAACATGCATATTTTCAGCTAAAAGTATGGCATAATTTGGTTTATTTTCATTTTCTCGGAAACTAGTAGGCCTAGAATTAAGATTTTTGGTTTAAAATGTTCGTAATGAATGCCTCTACAAATCTTGTTATGGTCAAAACCACGCCAGACTTACCGTTTTTAAGAAAAAATATGTGCATCGCACAATAACATACATATTTTTACATATTTTCAGCTAAAAGTATGGCATAATTTGGTTTATTTTCATTTTCTCGGAAACTAGTAGGCCTAGAATTAAGATTTTTGGTTTAAAATGTTCGTAATGAATGCCTCTACAAATCTTGTTATGGTCAAAACCACGCCAGACTTACCGTTTTTGAGAAAAAATATGTGCATCGCACAATAACATACATATTTTCAGCTAAAAGTATGGCATAATTTGGTTTATTTTCATTTTCTCGGAAACTAGTAGGCCTAGAATTAAGATTTTTGGTTTAAAATGTTCGTAATGAATGCCTCTACAAATCTTGTTATGGTCAAAACCACGCCAGACTTACCGTTTTTGAGAAAAAATATGTGCATCGCACAATAACATACAGATTTTTACATATTTTCAGCTAAAAGTATGGCATAATTTGGTTTATTTTCATTTTCTCGGAAACTAGTAGGCCTAGAATTAAGATTTTTGGTTTAAAATGTTCGTAATGAATGGCTCTACAAATCTTGTTAGGGTCAAAACCACGCCAGACTTACCGTTTTTGAGAAAAAATATGTGAATCGCACAATAACATACATATTTTCAGCTAAAAGTATGGCATAATTTGGTTTATTTTCATTTTCTCGGAAACTAGTAGGCCTAGAATTAAGATTTTTGGTTTAAAATGTTCGTAATGAATGCCTCTACAAATCTTGTTATGGTCAAAACCACGCCAGACTTACCGTTTTTGAGAAAAAATATGTGCATCGCACAATAACATACATATTTTCAGCTAAAAGTATGGCATAATTTGGTTTATTTTCATTTTCTCGGAAACTAGTAGGCCTAGAATTAAGATTTTTGGTTTAAAATGTTCGTAATGAATGCCTCTACAAATCTTGTTATGGTCAAAACCACGCCAGACTTACCGTTTTTGAGAAAAAATATGTGCATCGCACAATAACATACATATTTTTACATATTTTCAGCTAAAAGTATGGCATAATTTGGTTTATTTTCATTTTCTCGGAAACTAGTAGGCCTAGAATTAAGATTTTTGGTTTAAAATGTTCGTAATGAATGCCTCTACAAATCTTGTTATGGTCAAAACCACGCCAGACTTACCGTTTTTGAGAAAAAATATGTGCATCGCACAATAACATGCATATTTTCAGCTAAAAGTATGGCATAATTTGGTTTATTTTCATTTTCTCGGAAACTAGTAGGCCTAGAATTAAGATTTTTGGTTTAAAATGTTCGTAATGAATGCCTCTACAAATCTTGTTATGGTCAAAACCACGCCAGACTTACCGTTTTTGAGAAAAAATATGTGCATCGCACAATAACATACATATTTTCAGCTAAAAGTATGGCATAATTTGGTTTATTTTCATTTTCTCGGAAACTAGTAGGCCTAGAATTAAGATTTTTGGTTTAAAATGTTCGTAATGAATGCCTCTACAAATCTTGTTATGGTCAAAACCACGCCAGACTTACCGTTTTTGAGAAAAAATATGTGCATCGCACAATAACATACATATTTTCAGCTAAAAGTATGGCATAATTTGGTTTATTTTCATTTTCTCGGAAACTAGTAGGCCTAGAATTAAGATTTTTGGTTTAAAATGTTCGTAATGAATGCCTCTACAAATCTTGTTATGGTCAAAACCACGCCAGACTTACCGTTTTTGAGAAAAAATATGTGCATCGCACAATAACATACATATTTTCAGCTAAAAGTATGGCATAATTTGGTTTATTTTCATTTTCTCGGAAACTAGTAGGCCTAGAATTAAGATTTTTGGTTTAAAATGTTCGTAATGAATGCCTCTACAAATCTTGTTATGGTCAAAACCACGCCAGACTTACCGTTTTTGAGAAAAAATATGTGCATCGCACAATAACATGCATATTTTCAGCTAAAAGTATGGCATAATTTGGTTTATTTTCATTTTCTCGGAAACTAGTAGGCCTAGAATTAAGATTTTTGGTTTAAAATGTTCGTAATGAATGCCTCTACAAATCTTGTTATGGTCAAAACCACGCCAGACTTACCGTTTTTGAGAAAAAATATGTGCATCGCACAATAACATACATATTTTCAGCTAAAAGTATGGCATAATTTGGTTTATTTTCATTTTCTCGGAAACTAGTAGGCCTAGAATTAAGATTTTTGGTTTAAAATGTTCGTAATGAATGCCTCTACAAATCTTGTTATGGTCAAAACCACGCCAGACTTACCGTTTTTGAGAAAAAATATGTGCATCGCACAATAACATGCATATTTTCAGCTAAAAGTATGGCATAATTTGGTTTATTTTCATTTTCTCGGAAACTAGTAGGCCTAGAATTAAGATTTTTGGTTTAAAATGTTCGTAATGAATGCCTCTACAAATCTTGTTATGGTCAAAACCACGCCAGACTTACCGTTTTTGAGAAAAAATATGTGCATCGCACAATAACATACATATTTTCAGCTAAAAGTATGGCATAATTTGGTTTATTTTCATTTTCTCGGAAACTAGTAGGCCTAGAATTAAGATTTTTGGTTTAAAATGTTCGTAATGAATGCCTCTACAAATCTTGTTATGGTCAAAACCACGCCAGACTTACCGTTTTTGAGAAAAAATATGTGCATCGCACAATAACATACATATTTTCAGCTAAAAGTATGGCATAATTTGGTTTATTTTCATTTTCTCGGAAACTAGTAGGCCTAGAATTAAGATTTTTGGTTTAAAATGTTCGTAATGAATGCCTCTACAAATCTTGTTATGGTCAAAACCACGCCAGATTTACCGTTTTTGAGAAAAAATATGTGCATCGCACAATAACATACATATTTTCAGCTAAAAGTATGGCATAATTTGGTTTATTTTCATTTTCTCGGAAACTAGTAGGCCTAGAATTAAGATTTTTGGTTTAAAATGTTCGTAATGAATGCCTCTACAAATCTTGTTATGGTCAAAACCACGCCAGACTTACCGTTTTTGAGAAAAAATATGTGCATCGCACAATAACATACATATTTTTACATATTTTCAGCTAAAAGTATGGCATAATTTGGTTTATTTTCATTTTCTCGGAAACTAGTAGGCCTAGAATTAAGATTTTTGGTTTAAAATGTTCGTAATGAATGCCTCTACAAATCTTGTTATGGTCAAAACCACGCCAGACTTACCGTTTTTGAGAAAAAATATGTGCATCGCACAATAACATGCATATTTTCAGCTAAAAGTATGGCATAATTTGGTTTATTTTCATTTTCTCGGAAACTAGTAGGCCTAGAATTAAGATTTTTGGTTTAAAATGTTCGTAATGAATGCCTCTACAAATCTTGTTATGGTCAAAACCACGCCAGACTTACCGTTTTTGAGAAAAAATATGTGCATCGCACAATAACATACATATTTTCAGCTAAAAGTATGGCATAATTTGGTTTATTTTCATTTTCTCGGAAACTAGTAGGCCTAGAATTAAGATTTTTGGTTTAAAATGTTCGTAATGAATGCCTCTACAAATCTTGTTATGGTCAAAACCACGCCAGACTTACCGTTTTTGAGAAAAAATATGTGCATCGCACAATAACATACATATTTTTACATATTTTCAGCTAAAAGTATGGCATAATTTGGTTTATTTTCATTTTCTCGGAAACTAGTAGGCCTAGAATTAAGATTTTTGGTTTAAAATGTTCGTAATGAATGCCTCTACAAATCTTGTTATGGTCAAAACCACGCCAGACTTACCGTTTTTGAGAAAAAATATGTGCATCGCACAATAACATACATATTTTCAGCTAAAAGTATGGCATAATTTGGTTTATTTTCATTTTCTCGGAAACTAGTAGGCCTAGAATTAAGATTTTTGGTTTAAAATGTTCGTAATGAATGCCTCTACAAATCTTGTTATGGTCAAAACCACGCCAGACTTACCGTTTTTGAGAAAAAATATGTGCATCGCACAATAACATACATATTTTTACATATTTTCAGCTAAAAGTATGGCATAATTTGGTTTATTTTCATTTTCTCGGAAACTAGTAGGCCTAGAATTAAGATTTTTGGTTTAAAATGTTCGTAATGAATGCCTCTACAAATCTTGTTATGGTCAAAACCACGCCAGACTTACCGTTTTTGAGAAAAAATATGTGCATCGCACAATAACATACATATTTTCAGCTAAAAGTATGGCATAATTTGGTTTATTTTCATTTTCTCGGAAACTAGTAGGCCTAGAATTAAGATTTTTGGTTTAAAATGTTCGTAATGAATGCCTCTACAAATCTTGTTATGGTCAAAACCACGCCAGACTTACCGTTTTTGAGAAAAAATATGTGCATCGCACAATAACATGCATATTTTCAGCTAAAAGTATGGCATAATTTGGTTTATTTTCATTTTCTCGGAAACTAGTAGGCCTAGAATTAAGATTTTTAGTTTAAAATGTTCGTAATGAATGCCTCTACAAATCTTGTTATGGTCAAAACCACGCCAGACTTACCGTTTTTGAGAAAAAATATGTGCATCGCACAATAACATACATATTTTCAGCTAAAAGTATGGCATAATTTGGTTTATTTTCATTTTCTCGGAAACTAGTAGGCCTAGAATTAAGATTTTTGGTTTAAAATGTTCGTAATGAATGCCTCTACAAATATTGTTATGGTCAAAACCACGCCAGACTTACCGTTTTTGAGAAAAAATATGTGCATCGCACAATAACATACATATTTTTACATATTTTCAGCTAAAAGTATGGCATAATTTGGTTTATTTTCATTTTCTCGGAAACTAGTAGGCCTAGAATTAAGATTTTTGGTTTAAAATGTTCGTAATGAATGCCTCTACAAATCTTGTTATGGTCAAAACCACGCCAGACTTACCGTTTTTGAGAAAAAATATGTGCATCGCACAATAACATACATATTTTCAGCTAAAAGTATGGCATAATTTGGTTTATTTTCATTTTCTCGGAAACTAGTAGGCCTAGAATTAAGATTTTTGGTTTAAAATGTTCGTAATGAATGCCTCTACAAATCTTGTTATGGTCAAAACCACGCCAGACTTACCGTTTTTGAGAAAAAATATGTGCATCGCACAATAACATACATATTTTCAGCTAAAAGTATGGCATAATTTGGTTTATTTTCATTTTCTCGGAAACTAGTAGGCCTAGAATTAAGATTTTTGGTTTAAAATGTTCGTAATGAATGCCTCTACAAATCTTGTTATGGTCAAAACCACGCCAGACTTACCGTTTTTGAGAAAAAATATGTGCATCGCACAATAACATACATATTTTTACATATTTTCAGCTAAAAGTATGGCATAATTTGGTTTATTTTCATTTTCTCGGAAACTAGTAGGCCTAGAATTAAGATTTTTGGTTTAAAATGTTCGTAATGAATGCCTCTACAAATCTTGTTATGGTCAAAACCACGCCAGACTTACCGTTTTTGAGAAAAAATATGTGCATCGCACAATAACATACATATTTTCAGCTAAAAGTATGGCATAATTTGGTTTATTTTCATTTTCTCGGAAACTAGTAGGCCTAGAATTAAGATTTTTGGTTTAAAATGTTCGTAATGAATGCCTCTACAAATCTTGTTATGGTCAAAACCACGCCAGACTTACCGTTTTTGAGAAAAAATATGTGCATCGCGCAATAAGATGCATATTTTCAGCTAAAAGTATGGCATAATTTGGTTTATTTTCATTTTCTCGGAAACTAGTAGGCCTAGAATTAAGATTTTTGGTTTAAAATGTTCGTAATGAATGCCTCTACAAATCTTGTTATGGTCAAAACCACGCCAGACTTACCGTTTTTGAGAAAAAATATGTGCATCGCACAATAACATTCATATTTTCAGCTAAAAGTATGGCATAATTTGGTTTATTTTCATTTTCTCGGAAACTAGTAGGCCTAGAATTAAGATTTTTGGTTTAAAATGTTCGTAATGAATGCCTCTACAAATCTTGTTATGGTCAAAACCACGCCAGACTTACCGTTTTTGAGAAAAAATATGTGCATCGCACAATAACATACATATTTTTACATATTTTCAGCTAAAAGTATGGCATAATTTGGTTTATTTTCATTTTCTCGGAAACTAGTAGGCCTAGAATTAAGATTTTTGGTTTAAAATGTTCGTAATGAATGCCTCTACAAATCTTGTTATGGTCAAAACCACGCCAGACTTACCGTTTTTGAGAAAAAATATGTGCATCGCACAATAACATACATATTTTCAGCTAAAAGTATGGCATAATTTGGTTTATTTTCATTTTCTCGGAAACTAGTAGGCCTAGAATTAAGATTTTTGGTTTAAAATGTTCGTAATGAATGCCTCTACAAATCTTGTTATGGTCAAAACCACGCCAGACTTACCGTTTTTGAGAAAAAATATGTGCATCGCACAATAACATACATATTTTCAGCTAAAAGTATGGCATAATTTGGTTTATTTTCATTTTCTCGGAAACTAGTAGGCCTAGAATTAAGATTTTTGGTTTAAAATGTTCGTAATGAATGCCTCTACAAATCTTGTTATGGTCAAAACCACGCCAGACTTACCGTTTTTGAGAAAAAATATGTGCATCGCACAATAACATACATATTTTTACATATTTTCAGCTAAAAGTATGGCATAATTTGGTTTATTTTCATTTTCTCGGAAACTAGTAGGCCTAGAATTAAGATTTTTGGTTTATGTTCGTAATGAATGCCTCTACAAATCTTGTTATGGTCAAAACCACGCCAGACTTACCGTTTTTGAGAAAAAATATGTGCATCGCACAATAACATACATATTTTTACATATTTTCAGCTAAAAGTATGGCATAATTTGGTTTATTTTCATTTTCTCGGAAACTAGTAGGCCTAGAATTAAGATTTTTGGTTTAAAATGTTCGTAATGAATGCCTCTACAAATCTTGTTATGGTCAAAACCACGCCAGACTTACCGTTTTTGAGAAAAAATATGTGCATCGCACAATAACATACATATTTTCAGCTAAAAGTATGGCATAATTTGGTTTATTTTCATTTTCTCGGAAACTAGTAGGCCTAGAATTAAGATTTTTGGTTTAAAATGTTCGTAATGAATGCCTCTACAAATCTTGTTATGGTCAAAACCACGCCAGACTTACCGTTTTTGAGAAAAAATATGTGCATCGCACAATAACATACATATTTTTACATATTTTCAGCTAAAAGTATGGCATAATTTGGTTTATTTTCATTTTCTCGGAAACTAGTAGGCCTAGAATTAAGATTTTTGGTTTAAAATGTTCGTAATGAATGCCTCTACAAATCTTGTTATGGTCAAAACCACGCCAGACTTACCGTTTTTGAGAAAAAATATGTGCATCGCACAATAACATGCATATTTTCAGCTAAAAGTATGGCATAATTTGGTTTATTTTCATTTTCTCGGAAACTAGTAGGCCTAGAATTAAGATTTTTGTTTTAAAATGTTCGTAATGAATGCCTCTACAAATCTTGTTATGGTCAAAACCACGCCAGACTTACCGTTTTTGAGAAAAAATATGTGCATCGCACAATAACATACATATTTTTACATATTTTCAGCTAAAAGTATGGCATAATTTGGTTTATTTTCATTTTCTCGGAAACTAGTAGGCCTAGAATTAAGATTTTTGGTTTAAAATGTTCGTAATGAATGCCTCTACAAATCTTGTTATGGTCAAAACCACGCCAGACTTACCGTTTTTGAGAAAAAATATGTGCATCGCACAATAACATACATATTTTCAGCTAAAAGTATGGCATAATTTGGTTTATTTTCATTTTCTCGGAAACTAGTAGGCCTAGAATTAAGATTTTTGGTTTAAAATGTTCGTAATGAATGCCTCTACAAATCTTGTTATGGTCAAAACCACGCCAGACTTACCGTTTTTGAGAAAAAATATGTGCATCGCACAATAACATACATATTTTCAGCTAAAAGTATGGCATAATTTGGTTTATTTTCATTTTCTCGGAAACTAGTAGGCCTAGAATTAAGATTTTTGGTTTAAAATGTTCGTAATGAATGCCTCTACAAATCTTGTTATGGTCAAAACCACGCCAGACTTACCGTTTTGAGAAAAAATATGTGCATCGCACAATAACATACATATTTTCAGCTAAAAGTATGGCATAATTTGGTTTATTTTCATTTTCTCGGAAACTAGTAGGCCTAGAATTAAGATTTTTGGTTTAAAATGTTCGTAATGAATGCCTCTACAAATCTTGTTATGTCAAAACAACGCCAGACTTAACGTTTTTGAGAAAAAATATGTGCATCGCACAATAACATACATATTTTCAGCTAAAAGTATGGCATAATTTGGTTTATTTTCATTTTCTCGGAAACTAGTAGGCCTAGAATTAAGATTTTTGGTTTAAAATGTTCGTAATGAATGCCTCTACAAATCTTGTTATGGTCAAAACCACGCCAGACTTACCGTTTTTGAGAAAAAATATGTGCATCGCACAATAACATACATGATTTTTACATATTTTCAGCTAAAAGTATGGCATAATTTGGTTTATTTTCATTTTCTCGGAAACTAGTAGGCCTAGAATTAAGATTTTTGGTTTAAAATGTTCGTAATGAATGCCTCTACAAATCTTGTTATGGTCAAAACCACGCCAGACTTACCGTTTTTGAGAAAAAATATGTGCATCGCACAATAACATACATATTTTTACATATTTTCAGCTAAAAGTATGGCATAATTTGGTTTATTTTCATTTTCTCGGAAACTAGTAGGCCTAGAATTAAGATTTTTGGTTTAAAATGTTCGTAATGAATGCCTCTACAAATCTTGTTATGGTCAAAACCACGCCCAGACTTACCGTTTTTGAGAAAAAATATGTGCATCGCACAATAACATACATATTTTTACATATTTTCAGCTAAAAAGTATGGCATAATTTGGTTTATTTTCATTTTCTCGGAAACTAGTAGGCCTAGAATTAAGATTTTTGGTTTAAAATGTTTGTAATGAATGCCTCTACAAATCTTGTTATGGTCAAAACCACGCCAGACTTACCGTTTTTGAGAAAAAATATGTGCATCGCACAATAACATGCATATTTTCAGCTAAAAGTATGGCATAATTTGGTTTATTTTCATTTTCTCGGAAACTAGTAGGCCTAGAATTAAGATTTTTGGTTTAAAATGTTCGTAATGAATGCCTCTACAAATCTTGTTATGGTCAAAACCACGCCAGACTTACCGTTTTTGAGAAAAAATATGTGCATCGCACAATAACATACATATTTTTACATATTTTCAGCTAAAAGTATGGCATAATTTGGTTTATTTTCATTTTCTCGGAAACTAGTAGGCCTAGAATTAAGATTTTTGGTTTTAAAATGTTCGTAATGAATGCCTCTACAAATCTTGTTATGGTCAAAACCACGCCAGGCTTACCGTTTTTGAGAAAAAATATGTGCATCGCACAATAACATGCATATTTTCAGCTAAAAGTATGGCATAATTTGGTTTATTTTCATTTTCTCGGAAACTAGTAGGCCTAGAATTAAGATTTTTGTTTTAAAATGTTCGTAATGAATGCCTCTACAAATCTTGTTATGGTCAAAACCACGCCAGACTTACCGTTTTTGAGAAAAAATATGTGCATCGCACAATAACATACATATTTTTACATATTTTCAGCTAAAAGTATGGCATAATTTGGTTTATTTTCATTTTCTCGGAAACTAGTAGGCCTAGAATTAAGATTTTGGTTTAAAATGTTCGTAATGAATGCCTCTACAAATCTTGTTATGGTCAAAACCACGCCAGACTTACCGTTTTTGAGAAAAAATATGTGCATCGCACAATAACATACATATTTTCAGCTAAAAGTATGGCATAATTTGGTTTATTTTCATTTTCTCGGAAACTAGTAGGCCTAGAATTAAGATTTTGGTTTAAAATGTTCGTAATGAATGCCTCTACAAATCTTGTTATGGTCAAAACCACGCCAGACTTACCGTTTTTGAGAAAAAATATGTGCATCGCACAATAACATACATATTTTCAGCTAAAAGTATGGCATAATTTGGTTTATTTTCATTTTCTCGGAAACTAGTAGGCCTAGAATTAAGATTTTTGGTTTAAATGTTCGTAATGAATGCCTCTACAAATCTTGTTATGGTCAAAACCACGCCAGACTTACCGTTTTTGAGAAAAAATATGTGCATCGCACAATAACATACATATTTTTACATATTTTCAGCTAAAAGTATGGCATAATTTGGTTTATTTTCATTTTCTCGGAAACTAGTAGGCCTAGAATTAAGATTTTTGGTTTAAAATGTTTGTAATGAATGCCTCTACAAATCTTGTTATGGTCAAAACCACGCCAGACTTACCGTTTTTGAGAAAAAATATGTGCATCGCACAATAACATGCATATTTTCAGCTAAAAGTATGGCATAATTTGGTTTATTTTCATTTTCTCGGAAACTAGTAGGCCTAGAATTAAGATTTTTGGTTTAAAATGTTCGTAATGAATGCCTCTACAAATCTTGTTATGGTCAAAACCACGCCAGACTTACCGTTTTTGAGAAAAAATATGTGCATCGCACAATAACATACATATTTTTACATATTTTCAGCTAAAAGTATGGCATAATTTGGTTTATTTTCATTTTCTCGGAAACTAGTAGGCCTAGAATTAAGATTTTTGGTTTAAAATGTTCGTAATGAATGCCTCTACAAATCTTGTTATGGTCAAAACCACGCCAGACTTACCGTTTTTGAGAAAAAATATGTGCATCGCACAATAACATACATATTTTTACATATTTTCAGCTAAAAGTATGGCATAATTTGGTTTATTTTCATTTTCTCGGAAACTAGTAGGCCTAGAATTAAGATTTTTTGGTTTAAAATGTTCGTAATGAATGCCTCTACAAATCTTGTTATGGTCAAAACCACGCCAGACTTACCGTTTTTGAGAAAAAATATGTGCATCGCACAATAACATACATATTTTTACATATTTTCAGCTAAAAGTATGGCATAATTTGGTTTATTTTCATTTTCTCGGAAACTAGTAGGCCTAGAATTAAGATTTTTGGTTTAAAATGTTCGTAATGAATGCCTCTACAAATCTTGTTATGGTCAAAACCACGCCAGACTTACCGTTTTTGAGAAAAAATATGTGCATCGCACAATAACATACATATTTTTACATATTTTCAGCTAAAAGTATGGCATAATTTGGTTTATTTTCATTTTCTCGGAAACTAGTAGGCCTAGAATTAAGATTTTTGGTTTAAAATGTTCGTAATGAATGCCTCTACAAATCTTGTTATGGTCAAAACCACGCCAGACTTACCGTTTTTGAGAAAAAATATGTGCATCGCACAATAACATACATATTTTCAGCTAAAAGTATGGCATAATTTGGTTTATTTTCATTTTCTCGGAAACTAGTAGGCCTAGAATTAAGATTTTTGGTTTAAAATGTTCGTAATGAATGCCTCTACAAATCTTGTTATGGTCAAAACCACGCCAGACTTACCGTTTTTGAGAAAAAATATGTGCATCGCACAATAACATACATATTTTCAGCTAAAAGTATGGCATAATTTGGTTTATTTTCATTTTCTCGGAAACTAGTAGGCCTAGAATTAAGATTTTTGGTTTAAAATGTTCGTAATGAATGCCTCTACAAATCTTGTTATGGTCAAAACCACGCCAGACTTACCGTTTTGAGAAAAAATATGTGCATCGCACAATAACATACATATTTTCAGCTAAAAGTATGGCATAATTTGGTTTATTTTCATTTTCTCGGAACTAGTAGGCCTAGAATTAAGATTTTTGGTTTAAAATGTTCGTAATGAATGCCTCTACAAATCTTGTTATGGTCAAAACCACGCCAGACTTACCGTTTTTGAGAAAAAATATGTGCATCGCACAATAACATACATATTTTCAGCTAAAAGTATGGCATAATTTGGTTTATTTTCATTTTCTCGGAAACTAGTAGGCCTAGAATTAAGATTTTTGGTTTAAAATGTTCGTAATGAATGCCTCTACAAATCTTGTTATGGTCAAAACCACGCCAGACTTACCGTTTTTGAGAAAAAATATGTGCATCGCACAATAACATACATATTTTTACATATTTTCAGCTAAAAGTATGGCATAATTTGGTTTATTTTCATTTTCTCGGAAACTAGTAGGCCTAGAATTAAGATTTTGGTTTAAAATGTTCGTAATGAATGCCTCTACAAATCTTGTTATGGTCAAAACCACGCCAGACTTACCGTTTTTGAGAAAAAATATGTGCATCGCACAATAACATACATATTTTTTTCAGCTAAAAGTATGGCATAATTTGGTTTATTTTCATTTTCTCGGAAACTAGTAGGCCTAGAATTAAGATTTTTGGTTTAAAATGTTCGTAATGAATGCCTCTACAAATCTTGTTATGGTCAAAACCACGCCAGACTTACCGTTTTTGAGAAAAAATATGTGCATCGCACAATAACATACATATTTTCAGCTAAAAGTATGGCATAATTTGGTTTATTTTCATTTTCTCGGAAACTAGTAGGCCTAGAATTAAGATTTTTGGTTTAAAATGTTCGTAATGAATGCCTCTACAAATCTTGTTATGGTCAAAACCACGCCAGACTTACCGTTTTTGAGAAAAAATATGTGCATCGCACAATAACATACATATTTTCAGCTAAAAGTATGGCATAATTTGGTTTATTTTCATTTTCTCGGAAACTAGTAGGCCTAGAATTAAGATTTTTGGTTTAAAATGTTCGTAATGAATGCCTCTACAAGTCTTGTTATGGTCAAAACCACGCCAGACTTACCGTTTTTGAGAAAAAATATGTGCATCGCACAATAACATACATATTTTTACATATTTTCAGCTAAAAGTATGGCATAATTTGGTTTATTTTCATTTTCTCGGAAACTAGTAGGCCTAGAATTAAGATTTTTGGTTTAAAATGTTCGTAATGAATGCCTCTACAAATCTTGTTATGGTCAAAACCACGCCAGACTTACCGTTTTTGAGAAAAAATATGTGCATCGCACAATAACATACATATTTTCAGCTAAAAGTATGGCATAATTTGGTTTATTTTCATTTTCTCGGAAACTAGTAGGCCTAGAATTAAGATTTTTGGTTTAAAATGTTCGCATCGCCTCTACAAATCTTGTTATGGTCAAAACCACGCCAGACTTACCGTTTTTGAGAAAAAATATGTGCATCGCACAATAACATACATATTTTCAGCTAAAAGTATGGCATAATTTGGTTTATTTTCATTTTCTCGGAAACTAGTAGGCCTAGAATTAAGATTTTTGGTTTAAAATGTTCGTAATGAATGCCTCTACAAATCTTGTTATGGTCAAAACCACGCCAGACTTACCGTTTTTGAGAAAAAATATGTGCATCGCACAATAACATACATATTTTTACATATTTTCAGCTAAAAGTATGGCATAATTTGGTTTATTTTCATTTTCTCGGAAACTAGTAGGCCTAGAATTAAGATTTTTGGTTTAAAATGTTCGTAATGAATGCCTCTACAAATCTTGTTATGGTCAAAACCACGCCAGACTTACCGTTTTTGAGAAAAAATATGTGCATCGCACAATAACATACATATTTTTACATATTTTCAGCTAAAAGTATGGCATAATTTGGTTTATTTTCATTTTCTCGGAAACTAGTAGGCCTAGAATTAAGATTTTTGGTTTAAAATGTTCGTAATGAATGCCTCTACAAATCTTGTTATGGTCAAAACCACGCCATACTTACCGTTTTTGAGAAAAAATATGTGCATCGCACAATAACATACATATTTTTACATATTTTCAGCTAAAAGTATGGCATAATTTGGTTTATTTTCATTTTCTCGGAAACTAGTAGGCCTAGAATTAAGATTTTTGGTTTAAAATGTTCGTAATGAATGCCTCTACAAATCTTGTTATGGTCAAAACCACGCCAGACTTACCGTTTTTGAGAAAAAATATGTGCATCGCACAATAACATACATATTTTTACATATTTTCAGCTAAAAGTATGGCATAATTTGGTTTATTTTCATTTTCTCGGAAACTAGTAGGCCTAGAATTAAGATTTTTGGTTTAAAATGTTCGTAATGAATGCCTCTACAAATCTTGTTATGGTCAAAACCACGCCAGACTTACCGTTTTTGAGAAAAAATATGTGCATCGCACATTAACATGCATATTTTCAGCTAAAAGTATGGCATAATTTGGTTTATTTTCATTTTCTCGGAAACTAGTAGGCCTAGAATTAAGATTTTTGGTTTAAAATGTTCGTAATGAATGCCTCTACAAATCTTGTTATGGTCAAAACCACGCCAGACTTACCGTTTTTGAGAAAAAATATGTGCATCGCACAATAACATACATATTTTCAGCTAAAAGTATGGCATAATTTGGTTTATTTTCATTTTCCTCGGAAACTAGTAGGCCTAGAATTAAGATTTTTGGTTTAAAATGTTCGTAATGAATGCCTCTACAAATCTTGTTATGGTCAAAACCACGCCAGACTTACCGTTTTTGAGAAAAAATATGTGCATCGCACAATAACATACATATTTTCAGCTAAAAGTATGGCATAATTTGGTTTATTTTCATTTTCTCGGAAACTAGTAGGCCTAGAATTAAGATTTTTGGTTTAAAATGTTCGTAATGAATGCCTCTACAAATCTTGTTATGGTCAAAACCACGCCAGACTTACCGTTTTTGAGAAAAAATATGTGTATCGCACAATAACATACATATTTTCAGCTAAAAGTATGGCATAATTTGGTTTATTTTCATTTTCTCGGAAACTAGTAGGCCTAGAATTAAGATTTTTGGTTTAAAATGTTCGTAATGAATGCCTCTACAAATCTTGTTATGGTCAAAACCACGCCAGACTTACCGTTTTTGAGAAAAAATATGTGCATCGCACAATAACATACATATTTTTACATATTTTCAGCTAAAAGTATGGCATAATTTGGTTTATTTTCATTTTCTCGGAAACTAGTAGGCCTAGAATTAAGATTTTTGGTTTAAAATGTTCGTAATGAATGCCTCTACAAATCTTGTTATGGTCAAAACCACGCCAGACTTACCGTTTTTGAGAAAAAATATGTGCATCGCACAATAACATACATATTTTCAGCTAAAAGTATGGCATAATTTGGTTTATTTTCATTTTCTCGGAAACTAGTAGGCCTAGAATTAAGATTTTTGGTTTAAAATGTTCGTAATGAATGCCTCTACAAATCTTGTTATGGTCAAAACCACGCCAGACTTACCGTTTTTGAGAAAAAATATGTGCATCGCACAATAACATACATATTTTTACATATTTTCAGCTAAAAGTATGGCATAATTTGGTTTATTTTCATTTTCTCGGAAACTAGTAGGCCTAGAATTAAGATTTTTGGTTTAAAATGTTCGTAATGAATGCCTCTACAAATCTTGTTATGGTCAAAACCACGCCAGACTTACCGTTTTTGAGAAAAAATATGTGCATCGCACAATAACATACATATTTTTACATATTTTCAGCTAAAAGTATGGCATAATTTGGTTTATTTTCATTTTCTCGGAAACTAGTAGGCCTAGAATTAAGATTTTTGGTTTAAAATGTTCGTAATGAATGCCTCTACAAATCTTGTTATGGTCAAAACCACGCCAGACTTACCGTTTTTGAGAAAAAATATGTGCATCGCACAATAACATACATATTTTCAGCTAAAAGTATGGCATAATTTGGTTTATTTTCATTTTCTCGGAAACTAGTAGGCCTAGAATTAAGATTTTTGGTTTAAAATGTTCGTAATGAATGCCTCTACAAATCTTGTTATGGTCAAAACCACGCCAGACTTACCGTTTTTGAGAAAAAATATGTGCATCGCACAATAACATACATATTTTTACATATTTTCAGCTAAAAGTATGGCATAATTTGGTTTATTTTCATTTTCTCGGAAACTAGTAGGCCTAGAATTAAGATTTTTGGTTTAAAATGTTCGTAATGAATGCCTCTACAAATCTTGTCATGGTCAAAACCACGCCAGACTTACCGTTTTTGAGAAAAAATATGTGCATCGCACAATAACATACATATTTTCAGCTAAAAGTATGGCATAATTTGGTTTATTTTCATTTTCTCGGAAACTAGTAGGCCTAGAATTAAGATTTTTGGTTTAAAATGTTCGTAATGAATGCCTCTACAAATCTTGTTATGGTCAAAACCACGCCAGACTTACCGTTTTTGAGAAAAAATATGTGCATCGCACAATAACATGCATATTTTCAGCTAAAAGTATGGCATAATTTGGTTTATTTTCATTTTCTCGGAAACTAGTAGGCCTAGAATTAAGATTTTTGGTTTAAAATGTTCGTAATGAATGCCTCTACAAATCTTGTTATGGTCAAAACCACGCCAGACTTACCGTTTTTGAGAAAAAATATGTGCATCGCACAATAACATACATATTTTTACATATTTTCAGCTAAAAGTATGGCATAATTTGGTTTATTTTCATTTTCTCGGAAACTAGTAGGCCTAGAATTAAGATTTTTGGTTTAAAATGTTCGTAATGAATGCCTCTACAAATCTTGTTATGGTCAAAACCACGCCAGACTTACCGTTTTTGAGAAAAAATATGTGCATCGCACAATAACATACATATTTTCAGCTAAAAGTATGGCATAATTTGGTTTATTTTCATTTTCTCGGAAACTAGTAGGCCTAGAATTAAGATTTTTAGTTTAAAATGTTCGTAATGAATGCCTCTACAAATCTTGTTATGGTCAAAACCACGCCAGACTTACCGTTTTTGAGAAAAAATATGTGCATCGCACAATAACATACATATTTTCAGCTAAAAGTATGGCATAATTTGGTTTATTTTCATTTTCTCAGAAACTAGTAGGCCTAGAACTAAGATTTTTGGTTTAAAATGTTCGTAATGAATGCCTCTACAAATCTTGTTATGGTCAAAACCACGCCAGACTTACCGTTTTTGAGAAAAAATATGTGCATCGCACAATAACATACATATTTTTACATATTTTCAGCTAAAAGTATGGCATAATTTGGTTTATTTTCATTTTCTCGGAAACTAGTAGGCCTAGAATTAAGATTTTTGGTTTAAAATGTTCGTAATGAATGCCTCTACAAATCTTGTTATGGTCAAAACCACGCCAGACTTACCGTTTTTGAGAAAAAATATGTGCATCGCACAATAACATACATATTTTCAGCTAAAAGTATGGCATAATTTGGTTTATTTTCATTTTCTCGGAAACTAGTAGGCCTAGAATTAAGATTTTTAGTTTAAAATGTTCGTAATGAATGCCTCTACAAATCTTGTTATGGTCAAAACCACGCCAGACTTACCGTTTTTGAGAAAAAATATGTGCATCGCACAATAACATACATATTTTCAGCTAAAAGTATGGCATAATTTGGTTTATTTTCATTTTCTCAGAAACTAGTAGGCCTAGAATTAAGATTTTTGGTTTAAAATGTTCGTAATGAATGCCTCTACAAATCTTGTTATGGTCAAAACCACGCCAGACTTACCGTTTTTGAGAAAAAATATGTGCATCGCACAATAACATACATATTTTCAGCTAAAAGTATGGCATAATTTGGTTTATTTTCATTTTCTCGGAAACTAGTAGGCCTAGAATTAAGATTTTTGGTTTAAAATGTTCGTAATGAATGCCTCTACAAATCTTGTTATGGTCAAAACCACGCCAGACTTACCGTTTTTGAGAAAAAATATGTGCATCGCACAATAACATACATATTTTCAGCTAAAAGTATGGCATAATTTGGTTTATTTTCATTTTCTCGGAAACTAGTAGGCCTAGAATTAAGATTTTTGGTTTAAAATGTTCGTAATGAATGCCTCTACAAATCTTGTTATGGTCAAAACCACGCCAGACTTACCGTTTTTGAGAAAAAATATGTGCATCGCACAATAACATACATATTTTTACATATTTTCAGCTAAAAGTATGGCATAATTTGGTTTATTTTCATTTTCTCGGAAACTAGTAGGCCTAGAATTAAGATTTTTGGTTTAAAATGTTCGTAATGAATGCCTCTACAAATCTTGTTATGGTCAAAACCACGCCAGACTTACCGTTTTTGAGAAAAAATATGTGCATCGCACAATAACATACATATTTTTACATATTTTCAGCTAAAAGTATGGCATAATTTGGTTTATTTTCATTTTCTCGGAAACTAGTAGGCCTAGAATTAAGATTTTTGGTTTAAAATGTTCGTAATGAATGCCTCTACAAATCTTGTTATGGTCAAAACCACGCCAGACTTACCGTTTTTGAGAAAAAATATGTGCATCGCACAATAACATACATATTTTTACATATTTTCAGCTAAAAGTATGGCATAATTTGGTTTATTTTCATTTTCTCGGAAACTAGTAGGCCTAGAATTAAGATTTTTGGTTTAAAATGTTCGTAATGAATGCCTCTACAAATCTTGTTATGGTCAAAACCACGCCAGACTTACCGTTTTTGAGAAAAAATATGTGCATCGCACAATAACATACATATTTTTACATATTTTCAGCTAAAAGTATGGCATAATTTGGTTTATTTTCATTTTCTCGGAAACTAGTAGGCCTAGAATTAAGATTTTTGGTTTAAAATGTTCGTAATGAATGCCTCTACAAATCTTGTTATGGTCAAAACCACGCCAGACTTACCGTTTTTGAGAAAAAATATGTGCATCGCACAATAACATACATATTTTTACATATTTTCAGCTAAAAGTATGGCATAATTTGGTTTATTTTCATTTTCTCGGAAACTAGTAGGCCTAGAATTAAGATTTTTGGTTTAAAATGTTCGTAATGAATGCCTCTACAAATCTTGTTATGGTCAAAACCACGCCAGACTTACCGTTTTTGAGAAAAAATATGTGCATCGCACAATAACATACATATTTTTACATATTTTCAGCTAAAAGTATGGCATAATTTGGTTTATTTTCATTTTCTCGGAAACTAGTAGGCCTAGAATTAAGATTTTTGGTTTAAAATGTTCGTAATGAATGCCTCTACAAATCTTGTTATGGTCAAAACCACGCCAGACTTACCGTTTTTGAGAAAAAATATGTGCATCGCACAATAACATACATATTTTCAGCTAAAAGTATGGCATAATTTGGTTTATTTTCATTTTCTCGGAAACTAGTAGGCCTAGAATTAAGATTTTTGGTTTAAAATGTTCGTAATGAATGCCTCTACAAATCTTGTTATGGTCAAAACCACGCCAGACTTACCGTTTTTGAGAAAAAATATGTGCATCGCACAATAACATACATATTTTCAGCTAAAAGTATGGCATAATTTGGTTTATTTTCATTTTCTCGGAAACTAGTAGGCCTAGAATTAAGATTTTTGGTTTAAAATGTTCGTAATGAATGCCTCTACAAATCTTGTTATGGTCAAAACCACGCCAGACTTACCGTTTTTGAGAAAAAATATGTGCATCGCACAATAACATACATATTTTCAGCTAAAAGTATGGCATAATTTGGTTTATTTTCATTTTCTCGGAAACTAGTAGGCCTAGAATTAAGATTTTTGGTTTAAAATGTTCGTAATGAATGCCTCTACAAATCTTGTTATGGTCAAAACCACGCCAGACTTACCGTTTTTGAGAAAAAATATGTGCATCGCACAATAACATACATATTTTTACATATTTTCAGCTAAAAGTATGGCATAATTTGGTTTATTTTCATTTTCTCGGAAACTAGTAGGCCTAGAATTAAGATTTTTGGTTTAAAATGTTCGTAATGAATGCCTCTACAAATCTTGTTATGGTCAAAACCACGCCAGACTTACCGTTTTTGAGAAAAAATATGTGCATCGCACAATAACATACATATTTTCAGCTAAAAGTATGGCATAATTTGGTTTATTTTCATTTTCTCGGAAACTAGTAGGCCTAGAATTAAGATTTTTAGTTTAAAATGTTCGTAATGAATGCCTCTACAAATCTTGTTATGGTCAAAACCACGCCAGACTTACCGTTTTTGAGAAAAAATATGTGCATCGCACAATAACATACATATTTTTACATATTTTCAGCTAAAAGTATGGCATAATTTGGTTTATTTTCATTTTCTCGGAAACTAGTAGGCCTAGAATTAAGATTTTTGGTTTAAAATGTTCGTAATGAATGCCTCTACAAATCTTGTTATGGTCAAAACCACGCCAGACTTACCGTTTTTGAGAAAAAATATGTGCATCGCACAATAACATACATATTTTTACATATTTTCAGCTAAAAGTATGGCATAATTTGGTTTATTTTCATTTTCTCGGAAACTTGTAGGCCTAGAATTAAGATTTTTGGTTTAAAATGTTCGTAATGAATGCCTCTACAAATCTTGTTATGGTCAAAACCACGCCAGACTTACCGTTTTTGAGAAAAAATATGTGCATCGCACAATAACATACATATTTTCAGCTAAAAGTATGGCATAATTTGGTTTATTTTCATTTTCTCGGAAACTAGTAGGCCTAGAATTAAGATTTTTGGTTTAAAATGTTCGTAATGAATGCCTCTACAAATCTTGTTATGGTCAAAACCACGCCAGACTTACCGTTTTTGAGAAAAAATATGTGCATCGCACAATAACATACATATTTTCAGCTAAAAGTATGGCATAATTTGGTTTATTTTCATTTTCTCGGAAACTAGTAGGCCTAGAATTAAGATTTTTGGTTTAAAATGTTCGTAATGAATGCCTCTACAAATCTTGTTATGGTCAAAACCACGCCAGACTTACCGTTTTTGAGAAAAAATATGTGCATCGCACAATAACATACATATTTTTACATATTTTCAGCTAAAAGTATGGCATAATTTGGTTTATTTTCATTTTCTCGGAAACTAGTAGGCCTAGAATTAAGATTTTTGGTTTAAAATGTTCGTAATGAATGCCTCTACAAATCTTGTTATGGTCAAAACCACGTCAGACTTACCGTTTTTGAGAAAAAATATGTGCATCGCACAATAACATACATATTTTTACATATTTTCAGCTAAAAGTATGGCATAATTTGGTTTATTTTCATTTTCTCGGAAACTAGTAGGCCTAGAATTAAGATTTTTGGTTTAAAATGTTCGTAATGAATGCCTCTACAAATCTTGTTATGGTCAAAACCACGCCAGACTTACCGTTTTTGAGAAAAAATATGTGCATCGCACAATAACATACATATTTTCAGCTAAAAGTATGGCATAATTTGGTTTATTTTCATTTTCTCGGAAACTAGTAGGCCTAGAATTAAGATTTTTGGTTTAAAATGTTCGTAATGAATGCCTCTACAAATCTTGTTATGGTCAAAACCACGCCAGACTTACCGTTTTTGAGAAAAAATATGTGCATCGCACAATAACATACATATTTTCAGCTAAAAGTATGGCATAATTTGGTTTATTTTCATTTTCTCGGAAACTAGTAGGCCTAGAATTAAGATTTTTGGTTTAAAATGTTCGTAATGAATGCCTCTACAAATCTTGTTATGGTCAAAACCACGCCAGACTTACCGTTTTTGAGAAAAAATATGTGCATCGCACAATAACATACATATTTTTACATATTTTCAGCTAAAAGTATGGCATAATTTGGTTTATTTTCATTTTCTCGGAAACTAGTAGGCCTAGAATTAAGATTTTTGGTTTAAAATGTTCGTAATGAATGCCTCTACAAATCTTGTTATGGTCAAAACCACGCCAGACTTACCGTTTTTGAGAAAAAATATGTGCATCGCACAATAACATACATATTTTCAGCTAAAAGTATGGCATAATTTGGTTTATTTTCATTTTCTCGGAAACTAGTAGGCCTAGAATTAAGATTTTTGGTTTAAAATGTTCGTAATGAATGCCTCTACAAATCTTGTTATGGTCAAAACCACGCCAGACTTACCGTTTTTGAGAAAAAATATGTGCATCGCACAATAACATACATATTTTTACATATTTTCAGCTAAAAGTATGGCATAATTTGGTTTATTTTCATTTTCTCGGAAACTAGTAGGCCTAGAATTAAGACTTTTGGTTTAAAATGTTTGTAATGAATGCCTCTACAAATCTTGTTATGGTCAAAACCACGCCAGACTTACCGTTTTTGAGAAAAAATATGTGCATCGCACAATAACATACATATTTTCAGCTAAAAGTATGGCATAATTTGGTTTATTTTCATTTTCTCGGAAACTAGTAGGCCTAGAATTAAGATTTTTGGTTTAAAATGTTCGTAATGAATGCCTCTACAAATCTTGTTATGGTCAAAACCACGCCAGACTTACCGTTTTTGAGAAAAAATATGTGCATCGCACAATAACATACATATTTTTACATATTTTCAGCTAAAAGTATGGCATAATTTGGTTTATTTTCATTTTCTCGGAAACTAGTAGGCCTAGAATTAAGATTTTTGGTTTAAAATGTTCGTAATGAATGCCTCTACAAATCTTGTTATGGTCAAAACCACGCCAGACTTACCGTTTTTGAGAAAAAATATGTGCATCGCACAATAACATACATATTTTCAGCTAAAAGTATGGCATAATTTGGTTTATTTTCATTTTCTCGGAAACTAGTAGGCCTAGAATTAAGATTTTTGGTTTAAAATGTTCGTAATGAATGCCTCTACAAATCTTGTTATGGTCAAAACCACGCCAGACTTACCGTTTTTGAGAAAAAATATGTGCATCGCACAATAACATACATATTTTTACATATTTTCAGCTAAAAGTATGGCATAATTTGGTTTATTTTCATTTTCTCGGAAACTAGTAGGCCTAGAATTAAGATTTTTGGTTTAAAATGTTCGTAATGAATGCCTCTACAAATCTTGTTATGGTCAAAACCACGCCAGAATTACCGTTTTTGAGAAAAAATATGTGCATCGCACAATAACATACATATTTTTACATATTTTCAGCTAAAAGTATGGCATAATTTGGTTTATTTTCATTTTCTCGGAAACTAGTAGGCCTAGAATTAAGATTTTTGGTTTAAAATGTTCGTAATGAATGCCTCTACAAATCTTGTTATGGTCAAAACCACGCCAGACTTACCGTTTTTGACAAAAAATATGTGCATCGCACAATAACATACATATTTTCAGCTAAAAGTATGGCATAATTTGGTTTATTTTCATTTTCTCGGAAACTAGTAGGCCTAGAATTAAGATTTTTGGTTTAAAATGTTCGTAATGAATGCCTCTACAAATCTTGTTATGGTCAAAACCACGCCAGACTTACCGTTTTTGAGAAAAAATATGTGCATCGCACAATAACATACATATTTTTACATATTTTCAGCTAAAAGTATGGCATAATTTGGTTTATTTTCATTTTCTCGGAAACTAGTAGGCCTAGAATTAAGATTTTTGGTTTAAAATGTTCGTAATGAATGCCTCTACAAATCTTGTTATGGTCAAAACCACGCCAGACTTACCGTTTTTGAGAAAAAATATGTGCATCGCACAATAACATACATATTTTCAGCTAAAAGTATGGCATAATTTGGTTTATTTTCATTTTCTCGGAAACTAGTAGGCCTAGAATTAAGATTTTTGGTTTAAAATGTTCGTAATGAATGCCTCTACAAATCTTGTTATGGTCAAAACCACGCCAGACTTACCGTTTTTAAGGAAAAAATATGTGCATCGCACAATAACATACATATTTTCAGCTAAAAGTATGGCATAATTTGGTTTATTTTCATTTTCTCGGAAACTAGTAGGCCTAGAATTAAGATTTTTGGTTTAAAATGTTCGTAATGAATGCCTCTACAAATCTTGTTATGGTCAAAACCACGCCAGACTTACCGTTTTTGAGAAAAAATATGTGCATCGCACAATAACATACATATTTTTACATATTTTCAGCTAAAAGTATGGCATAATTTGGTTTATTTTCATTTTCTCGGAAACTAGTAGGCCTAGAATTAAGATTTTTGGTTTAAAATGTTCGTAATGAATGCCTCTACAAATCTTGTTATGGTCAAAACCACGCCAGTCTTACCGTTTTTGAGAAAAAATATGTGCATCGCACAATAACATACATATTTTTACATATTTTCAGCTAAAAGTATGGCATAATTTGGTTTATTTTCATTTTCTCGGAAACTAGTAGGCCTAGAATTAAGATTTTTGGTTTAAAATGTTCGTAATGAATGCCTCTACAAATCTTGTTATGGTCAAAACCACGCCAGACTTACCGTTTTTGAGAAAAAATATGTGCATCGCACAATAACATACATATTTTTACATATTTTCAGCTAAAAGTATGGCATAATTTGGTTTATTTTCATTTTCTCGGAAACTAGTAGGCCTAGAATTAAGATTTTTGGTTTAAAATGTTCGTAATGAATGCCTCTACAAATCTTGTTATGGTCAAAACCACGCCAGACTTACCGTTTTTGAGAAAAAATATGTGCATCGCACAATAACATACATATTTTCAGCTAAAAGTATGGCATAATTTGGTTTATTTTCATTTTCTCGGAAACTAGTAGGCCTAGAATTAAGATTTTTGGTTTAAAATGTTCGTAATGAATGCCTCTACAAATCTTGTTATGGTCAAAACCACGCCAGACTTACCGTTTTTGAGAAAAAATATGTGCATCGCACAATAACATACATATTTTTACATATTTTCAGCTAAAAGTATGGCATAATTTGGTTTATTTTCATTTTCTCGGAAACTAGTAGGCCTAGAATTAAGATTTTTGGTTTAAAATGTTCGTAATGAATGCCTCTACAAATCTTGTTATGGTCAAAACCACGCCAGACTTACCGTTTTTGAGAAAAAATATGTGCATCGCACAATAACATACATATTTTCAGCTAAAAGTATGGCATAATTTGGTTTATTTTCATTTTCTCGGAAACTAGTAGGCCTAGAATTAAGATTTTTGGTTTAAAATGTTCGTAATGAATGCCTCTACAAATCTTGTTATGGTCAAAACCACGCCAGACTTACCGTTTTTGAGAAAAAATATGTGCATCGCACAATAACATACATATTTTTACATATTTTCAGCTAAAAGTATGGCATAATTTGGTTTATTTTCATTTTCTCGGAAACTAGTAGGCCTAGAATTAAGATTTTTGGTTTAAAATGTTCGTAATGAATGCCTCTACAAATCTTGTTATGGTCAAAACCACGCCAGAATTACCGTTTTTGAGAAAAAATATGTGCATCGCACAATAACATACATATTTTTACATATTTTCAGCTAAAAGTATGGCATAATTTGGTTTATTTTCATTTTCTCGGAAACTAGTAGGCCTAGAATTAAGATTTTTGGTTTAAAATGTTCGTAATGAATGCCTCTACAAATCTTGTTATGGTCAAAACCACGCCAGACTTACCGTTTTTGACAAAAAATATGTGCATCGCACAATAACATACATATTTTCAGCTAAAAGTATGGCATAATTTGGTTTATTTTCATTTTCTCGGAAACTAGTAGGCCGAGAATTAAGATTTTTGGTTTAAAATGTTCGTAATGAATGCCTCTACAAATCTTGTTATGGTCAAAACCACGCCAGACTTACCGTTTTTGAGAAAAAATATGTGCATCGCACAATAACATACATATTTTTACATATTTTCAGCTAAAAGTATGGCATAATTTGGTTTATTTTCATTTTCTCGGAAACTAGTAGGCCTAGAATTAAGATTTTTGGTTTAAAATGTTCGTAATGAATGCCTCTACAAATCTTGTTATGGTCAAAACCACGCCAGACTTACCGTTTTTGAGAAAAAATATGTGCATCGCACAATAACATACATATTTTCAGCTAAAAGTATGGCATAATTTGGTTTATTTTCATTTTCTCGGAAACTAGTAGGCCTAGAATTAAGATTTTTGGTTTAAAATGTTCGTAATGAATGCCTCTACAAATCTTGTTATGGTCAAAACCACGCCAGACTTACCGTTTTTAAGGAAAAAATATGTGCATCGCACAATAACATACATATTTTCAGCTAAAAGTATGGCATAATTTGGTTTATTTTCATTTTCTCGGAAACTAGTAGGCCTAGAATTAAGATTTTTGGTTTAAAATGTTCGTAATGAATGCCTCTACAAATCTTGTTATGGTCAAAACCACGCCAGACTTACCGTTTTTGAGAAAAAATATGTGCATCGCACAATAACATACATATTTTTACATATTTTCAGCTAAAAGTATGGCATAATTTGGTTTATTTTCATTTTCTCGGAAACTAGTAGGCCTAGAATTAAGATTTTTGGTTTAAAATGTTCGTAATGAATGCCTCTACAAATCTTGTTATGGTCAAAACCACGCCAGTCTTACCGTTTTTGAGAAAAAATATGTGCATCGCACAATAACATACATATTTTTACATATTTTCAGCTAAAAGTATGGCATAATTTGGTTTATTTTCATTTTCTCGGAAACTAGTAGGCCTAGAATTAAGATTTTTGGTTTAAAATGTTCGTAATGAATGCCTCTACAAATCTTGTTATGGTCAAAACCACGCCAGACTTACCGTTTTTGAGAAAAAATATGTGCATCGCACAATAACATACATATTTTTACATATTTTCAGCTAAAAGTATGGCATAATTTGGTTTATTTTCATTTTCTCGGAAACTAGTAGGCCTAGAATTAAGATATTTGGTTTAAAATGTTCGTAATGAATGCCTCTACAAATCTTGTTATGGTCAAAACCACGCCAGACTTACCGTTTTTGAGAAAAAATATGTGCATCGCACAATAACATACATATTTTTACATATTTTCAGCTAAAAGTATGGCATAATTTGGTTTATTTTCATTTTCTCGGAAACTAGTAGGCCTAGAATTAAGATTTTTGGTTTAAAATGTTCGTAATGAATGCCTCTACAAATCTTGTTATGGTCAAAACCACGCCAGAATTACCGTTTTTGAGAAAAAATATGTGCATCGCACAATAACATACATATTTTTACATATTTTCAGCTAAAAGTATGGCATAATTTGGTTTATTTTCATTTTCTCGGAAACTAGTAGGCCTAGAATTAAGATTTTTGGTTTAAAATGTTCGTAATGAATGCCTCTACAAATCTTGTTATGGTCAAAACCACGCCAGACTTACCGTTTTTGAGAAAAAATATGTGCATCGCACAATAACATACATATTTTCAGCTAAAAGTATGGCATAATTTGGTTTATTTTCATTTTCTCGGAAACTAGTAGGCCTAGAATTAAGATTTTTGGTTTAAAATGTTCGTAATGAATGCCTCTACAAATCTTGTTATGGTCAAAACCACGCCAGACTTACCGTTTTTGAGAAAAAATATGTGCATCGCACAATAACATACATATTTTTACATATTTTCAGCTAAAAGTATGGCATAATTTGGTTTATTTTCATTTTCTCGGAAACTAGTAGGCCTAGAATTAAGATTTTTGGTTTAAAATGTTCGTAATGAATGCCTCTACAAATCTTGTTATGGTCAAAACCACGCCAGACTTACCGTTTTTGAGAAAAAATATGTGCATCGCACAATAACATACATATTTTCAGCTAAAAGTATGGCATAATTTGGTTTATTTTCATTTTCTCGGAAACTAGTAGGCCTAGAATTAAGATTTTTGGTTTAAAATGTTCGTAATGAATGCCTCTACAAATCTTGTTATGGTCAAAACCACGCCAGACTTACCGTTTTTAAGGAAAAAATATGTGCATCGCACAATAACATACATATTTTCAGCTAAAAGTATGGCATAATTTGGTTTATTTTCATTTTCTCGGAAACTAGTAGGCCTAGAATTAAGATTTTTGGTTTAAAATGTTCGTAATGAATGCCTCTACAAATCTTGTTATGGTCAAAACCACGCCAGACTTACCGTTTTTGAGAAAAAATATGTGCATCGCACAATAACATACATATTTTTACATATTTTCAGCTAAAAGTATGGCATAATTTGGTTTATTTTCATTTTCTCGGAAACTAGTAGGCCTAGAATTAAGATTTTTGGTTTAAAATGTTCGTAATGAATGCCTCTACAAATCTTGTTATGGTCAAAACCACGCCAGTCTTACCGTTTTTGAGAAAAAATATGTGCATCGCACAATAACATACATATTTTTACATATTTTCAGCTAAAAGTATGGCATAATTTGGTTTATTTTCATTTTCTCGGAAACTAGTAGGCCTAGAATTAAGATTTTTGGTTTAAAATGTTCGTAATGAATGCCTCTACAAATCTTGTTATGGTCAAAACCACGCCAGACTTACCGTTTTTGAGAAAAAATATGTGCATCGCACAATAACATACATATTTTTACATATTTTCAGCTAAAAGTATGGCATAATTTGGTTTATTTTCATTTTCTCGGAAACTAGTAGGCCTAGAATTAAGATATTTGGTTTAAAATGTTCGTAATGAATGCCTCTACAAATCTTGTTATGGTCAAAACCACGCCAGACTTACCGTTTTTGAGAAAAAATATGTGCATCGCACAATAACATACATATTTTTACATATTTTCAGCTAAAAGTATGGCATAATTTGGTTTATTTTCATTTTCTCGGAAACTAGTAGGCCTAGAATTAAGATTTTTGGTTTAAAATGTTCGTAATGAATGCCTCTACAAATCTTGTTATGGTCAAAACCACGCCAGACTTACCGTTTTTGAGAAAAAATATGTGCATCGCACAATAACATACATATTTTCAGCTAAAAGTATGGCATAATTTGGTTTATTTTCATTTTCTCGGAAACTAGTAGGCCTAGAATTAAGATTTTTGGTTTAAAATGTTCGTAATGAATGCCTCTACAAATCTTGTTATGGTCAAAACCACGCCAGACTTACCGTTTTTGAGAAAAAATATGTGCATCGCACAATAACATACATATTTTTACATATTTTCAGCTAAAAGTATGGCATAATTTGGTTTATTTTCATTTTCTCGGAAACTAGTAGGCCTAGAATTAAGATTTTTGGTTTAAAATGTTCGTAATGAATGCCTCTACAAAGCTTGTTATGGTCAAAACCACGCCAGACTTACCGTTTTTGAGAAAAAATATGTGCATCGCACAATAACATACATATTTTTACATATTTTCAGCTAAAAGTATGGCATAATTTGGTTTATTTTCATTTTCTCGGAAACTAGTAGGCCTAGAATTAAGATTTTTGGTTTAAAATGTTCGTAATGAATGCCTCTACAAATCTTGTTATGGTCAAAACCACGCCAGACTTACCGTTTTTGAGAAAAAATATGTGCATCGCACAATAACATACATATTTTCAGCTAAAAGTATGGCATAATTTGGTTTATTTTCATTTTCTCGGAAACTAGTAGGCCTAGAATTAAGATTTTTGGTTTAAAATGTTCGTAATGAATGCCTCTACAAATCTTGTTATGGTCAAAACCACGCCAGACTTACCGTTTTTGAGAAAAAATATGTGCATCGCACAATAACATACATATTTTCAGCTAAAAGTATGGCATAATTTGGTTTATTTTCATTTTCTCGGAAACTAGTAGGCCTAGAATTAAGATTTTTGGTTTAAAATGTTCGTAATGAATGCCTCTACAAATCTTGTTATGGTCAAAACCACGCCAGACTTACCGTTTTTGAGAAAAAATATGTGCATCGCACAATAACATACATATTTTCAGCTAAAAGTATGGCATAATTTGGTTTATTTTCATTTTCTCGGAAACTAGTAGGCCTAGAATTAAGATTTTTGGTTTAAAATGTTCGTAATGAATGCCTCTACAAATCTTGTTATGGTCAAAACCACGCCAGACTTACCGTTTTTGAGAAAAAATATGTGCATCGCACAATAACATACATATTTTCAGCTAAAAGTATGGCATAATTTGGTTTATTTTCATTTTCTCGGAAACTAGTAGGCCTAGAATTAAGATTTTTGGTTTAAAATGTTCGTAATGAATGCCTCTACAAATCTTGTTATGGTCAAAACCACGCCAGACTTACCGTTTTTGAGAAAAAATATGTGCATCGCACAATAACATACATATTTTCAGCTAAAAGTATGGCATAATTTGGTTTATTTTCATTTTCTCGGAAACTAGTAGGCCTAGAATTAAGATTTTTGGTTTAAAATGTTCGTAATGAATGCCTCTACAAATCTTGTTATGGTCAAAACCACGCCAGACTTACCGTTTTTGAGAAAAAATATGTGCATCGCACAATAACATACATATTTTTACATATTTTCAGCTAAAAGTATGGCATAATTTGGTTTATTTTCATTTTCTCGGAAACTAGTAGGCCTAGAATTAAGATTTTTGGTTTAAAATGTTCGTAATGAATGCCTCTACAAATCTTGTTATGGTCAAAACCACGCCAGACTTACCGTTTTTGAGAAAAAATATGTGCATCGCACAATAACATACATATTTTCAGCTAAAAGTATGGCATAATTTGGTTTATTTTCATTTTCTCGGAAACTAGTAGGCCTAGAATTAAGATTTTTGGTTTAAAATGTTCGTAATGAATGCCTCTACAAATCTTGTTATGGTCAAAACCACGCCAGACTTACCGTTTTTGAGAAAAAATATGTGCATCGCACAATAACATACATATTTTTACATATTTTCAGCTAAAAGTATGGCATAATTTGGTTTATTTTCATTTTCTCGGAAACTAGTAGGCCTAGAATTAAGATTTTTGGTTTAAAATGTTCGTAATGAATGCCTCTACAAATCTTGTTATGGTCAAAACCACGCCAGACTTACCGTTTTTGAGAAAAAATATGTGCATCGCACAATAACATACATATTTTCAGCTAAAAGTATGGCATAATTTGGTTTATTTTCATTTTCTCGGAAACTAGTAGGCCTAGAATTAAGATTTTTGGTTTAAAATGTTCGTAATGAATGCCTCTACAAATCTTGTTATGGTCAAAACCACGCCAGACTTACCGTTTTTGAGAAAAAATATGTGCATCGCACAATAACATACATATTTTTACATATTTTCAGCTAAAAGTATGGCATAATTTGGTTTATTTTCATTTTCTCGGAAACTAGTAGGCCTAGAATTAAGATTTTTGGTTTAAAATGTTCGTAATGAATGCCTCTACAAATCTTGTTATGGTCAAAACCACGCCAGACTTACCGTTTTTGAGAAAAAATATGTGCATCGCACAATAACATACATATTTTTACATATTTTCAGCTAAAAGTATGGCATAATTTGGTTTATTTTCATTTTCTCGGAAACTAGTAGGCCTAGAATTAAGATTTTTGGTTTAAAATGTTCGTAATGAATGCCTCTACAAATCTTGTTATGGTCAAAACCACGCCAGACTTACCGTTTTTGAGAAAAAATATGTGCATCGCACAATAACATACATATTTTTACATATTTTCAGCTAAAAGTATGGCATAATTTGGTTTATTTTCATTTTCTCGGAAACTAGTAGGCCTAGAATTAAGATTTTTGGTTTAAAATGTTCGTAATGAATGCCTCTACAAATCTTGTTATGGTCAAAACCACGCCAGACTTACCGTTTTTGAGAAAAAATATGTGCATCGCACAATAACATACATATTTTCAGCTAAAAGTATGGCATAATTTGGTTTATTTTCATTTTCTCGGAAACTAGTAGGCCTAGAATTAAGATTTTTGGTTTAAAATGTTCGTAATGAATGCCTCTACAAATCTTGTTATGGTCAAAACCACGCCAGACTTACCGTTTTTGAGAAAAAATATGTGCATCGCACAATAACATACATATTTTCAGCTAAAAGTATGGCATAATTTGGTTTATTTTCATTTTCTCGGAAACTAGTAGGCCTAGAATTAAGATTTTTGGTTTAAAATGTTCGTAATGAATGCCTCTACAAATCTTGTTATGGTCAAAACCACGCCAGACTTACCGTTTTTGAGAAAAAATATGTGCATCGCACAATAACATACATATTTTCAGCTAAAAGTGTGGCATAATTTGGTTTATTTTCATTTTCTCGGAAACTAGTAGGCCTAGAATTAAGATTTTTGGTTTAAAATGTTCGTAATGAATGCCTCTACAAATCTTGTTATGGTCAAAACCACGCCAGACTTACCGTTTTTGAGAAAAAATATGTGCATCGCACAATAACATACATATTTTTACATATTTTCAGCTAAAAGTATGGCATAATTTGGTTTATTTTCATTTTCTCGGAAACTAGTAGGCCTAGAATTAAGATTTTTGGTTTAAAATGTTCGTAATGAATGCCTCTACAAATCTTGTTATGGTCAAAACCACGCCAGACTTACCGTTTTTGAGAAAAAATATGTGCATCGCACAATAACATACATATTTTCAGCTAAAAGTATGGCATAATTTGGTTTATTTTCATTTTCTCGGAAACTAGTAGGCCTAGAATTAAGATTTTTGGTTTAAAATGTTCGTAATGAATGCCTCTACAAATCTTGTTATGGTCAAAACCACGCCAGACTTACCGTTTTTGAGAAAAAATATGTGCATCGCACAATAACATACATATTTTTACATATTTTCAGCTAAAAGTATGGCATAATTTGGTTTATTTTCATTTTCTCGGAAACTAGTAGGCCTAGAATTAAGATTTTTGGTTTAAAATGTTCGTAATGAATGCCTCTACAAATCTTGTTATGGTCAAAACCACGCCAGACTTACCGTTTTTGAGAAAAAATATGTGCATCGCACAATAACATACATATTTTTACATATTTTCAGCTAAAAGTATGGCATAATTTGGTTTATTTTCATTTTCTCGGAAACTAGTAGGCCTAGAATTAAGATTTTTGGTTTAAAATGTTCGTAATGAATGCCTCTACAAATCTTGTTATGGTCAAAACCACGCCAGACTTACCGTTTTTGAGAAAAAATATGTGCATCGCACAATAACATACATATTTTTACATATTTTCAGCTAAAAGTATGGCATAATTTGGTTTATTTTCATTTTCTCGGAAACTAGTAGGCCTAGAATTAAGATTTTTGGTTTAAAATGTTCGTAATGAATGCCTCTACAAATCTTGTTATGGTCAAAACCACGCCAGACTTACCGTTTTTGAGAAAAAATATGTGCATCGCACAATAACATACATATTTTTACATATTTTCAGCTAAAAGTATGGCATAATTTGGTTTATTTTCATTTTCTCGGAAACTAGTAGGCCTAGAATTAAGATTTTTGGTTTAAAATGTTCGTAATGAATGCCTCTACAAATCTTGTTATGGTCAAAACCACGCCAGACTTACCGTTTTTGAGAAAAAATATGTGCATCGCACAATAACATACATATTTTCAGCTAAAAGTGTGGCATAATTTGGTTTATTTTCATTTTCTCGGAAACTAGTAGGCCTAGAATTAAGATTTTTGGTTTAAAATGTTCGTAATGAATGCCTCTACAAATCTTGTTATGGTCAAAACCACGCCAGACTTACCGTTTTTGAGAAAAAATATGTGCATCGCACAATAACATACATATTTTTACATATTTTCAGCTAAAAGTATGGCATAATTTGGTTTATTTTCATTTTCTCGGAAACTAGTAGGCCTAGAATTAAGATTTTTGGTTTAAAATGTTCGTAATGAATGCCTCTACAAATCTTGTTATGGTCAAAACCACGCCAGACTTACCGTTTTTGAGAAAAAATATGTGCATCGCACAATAACATACATATTTTTACATATTTTCAGCTAAAAGTATGGCATAATTTGGTTTATTTTCATTTTCTCGGAAACTAGTAGGCCTAGAATTAAGATTTTTGGTTTAAAATGTTCGTAATGAATGCCTCTACAAATCTTGTTATGGTCAAAACCACGCCAGACTTACCGTTTTTGAGAAAAAATATGTGCATCGCACAATAACATACATATTTTTACATATTTTCAGCTAAAAGTATGGCATAATTTGGTTTATTTTCATTTTCTCGGAAACTAGTAGGCCTAGAATTAAGATTTTTGGTTTAAAATGTTCGTAATGAATGCCTCTACAAATCTTGTTATGGTCAAAACCACGCCAGACTTACCGTTTTTGAGAAAAAATATGTGCATCGCACAATAACATGCATATTTTCAGCTAAAAGTATGGCATAATTTGGTTTATTTTCATTTTCTCGGAAACTAGTAGGCCTAGAATTAAGATTTTTGGTTTAAAATGTTCGTAATGAATGCCTCTACAAATCTTGTTATTGTCAAAACCACGCCAGACTTACCGTTTTTGAGAAAAAATATGTGCATCGCACAATAACATACATATTTTTACATATTTTCAGCTAAAAGTATGGCATAATTTGGTTTATTTTCATTTTCTCGGAAACTAGTAGGCCTAGAATTAAGATTTTTGGTTTAAAATGTTCGTAATGAATGCCTCTACAAATCTTGTTATGGTCAAAACCACGCCAGACTTACCGTTTTTGAGAAAAAATATGTGCATCGCACAATAACATACATATTTTCAGCTAAAAGTATGGCATAATTTGGTTTATTTTCATTTTCTCGGAAACTAGTAGGCCTAGAATTAAGATTTTTGGTTTAAAATGTTCGTAATGAATGCCTCTACAAATCTTGTTATGGTCAAAACCACGCCAGACTTACCGTTTTTGAGAAAAAATATGTGCATCGCACAATAACATACATATTTTTACATATTTTCAGCTAAAAGTATGGCATAATTTGGTTTATTTTCATTTTCTCGGAAACTAGTAGGCCTAGAATTAAGATTTTTGGTTTAAAATGTTCGTAATGAATGCCTCTACAAATTTTGTTATGGTCAAAACCACGCCAGACTTACCGTTTTTGAGAAAAAATATGTGCATCGCACAATAACATACATATTTTTACATATTTTCAGCTAAAAGTATGGCATAATTTGGTTTATTTTCATTTTCTCGGAAACTAGTAGGCCTAGAATTGAGATTTTTAGTTTAAAATGTTCGTAATGAATGCCTCTACAAATCTTGTTATGGTCAAAACCACGCCAGACTTACCGTTTTTGAGAAAAAATATGTGCATCGCACAATAACATACATATTTTTACATATTTTCAGCTAAAAGTATGGCATAATTTGGTTTATTTTCATTTTCTCGGAAACTAGTAGGCCTAGAATTAAGATTTTTGGTTTAAAATGTTCGTAATGAATGCCTCTACAAATCTTGTTATGGTCAAAACCGCGCCAGACTTACCGTTTTTGAGAAAAAATATGTGCATCGCACAATAACATACATATTTTTACATATTTTCAGCTAAAAGTATGGCATAATTTGGTTTATTTTCATTTTCTCGGAAACTAGTAGGCCTAGAATTAAGATTTTTGGTTTAAAATGTTCGTAATGAATGCCTCTACAAATCTTGTTATGGTCAAAACCACGCCAGACTTACTTACTTATGTGCATCGCACAATAACATACATATTTTTACATATTTTCAGCTAAAAGTATGGCATAATTTGGTTTATTTTCATTTTCTCGGAAACTAGTAGGCCTAGAATTAAGATTTTTGGTTTAAAATGTTCGTAATGAATGCCTCTACAAATCTTGTTATGGTCAAAACCACGCCAGACTTACCGTTTTTGAGAAAAAATATGTGCATCGCACAATAACATACATATTTTTACATATTTTCAGCTAAAAGTATGGCATAATTTGGTTTATTTTCATTTTCTCGGAAACTAGTAGGCCTAGAATTAAGATTTTTGGTTTAAAATGTTCGTAATGAATGCCTCTACAAATCTTGTTATGGTCAAAACCACGCCAGACTTACCGTTTTTGAGAAAAAATATGTGCATCGCACAATAACATACATATTTTCAGCTAAAAGTATGGCATAATTTGGTTTATTTTCATTTTCTCGGAAACTAGTAGGCCTAGAATTAAGATTTTTGGTTTAAAATGTTCGTAATGAATGCCTCTACAAATCTTGTTATGGTCAAAACCACGCCAGACTTACCGTTTTTGAGAAAAAATATGTGCATCGCACAATAACATACATATTTTTACATATTTTCAGCTAAAAGTATGGCATAATTTGGTTTATTTTCATTTTCTCGGAAACTAGTAGGCCTAGAATTAAGATTTTTGGTTTAAAATGTTCGTAATGAATGCCTCTACAAATTTTGTTATGGTCAAAACCACGCCAGACTTACCGTTTTTGAGAAAAAATATGTGCATCGCACAAAAACATACATATTTTTACATATTTTCAGCTAAAAGTATGGCATAATTTGGTTTATTTTCATTTTCTCGGAAACTAGTAGGCCTAGAATTAAGATTTTTGGTTTAAAATGTTCGTAATGAATGCCTCTACAAATCTTGTTATGGTCAAAACCACGCCAGACTTACCGTTTTTGAGAAAAAATATGTGCATCGCACAATAACATACATATTTTTACATATTTTCAGCTAAAAGTATGGCATAATTTGGTTTATTTTCATTTTCTCGGAAACTAGTAGGCCTAGAATTAAGATTTTTGGTTTAAAATGTTCGTAATGAATGCCTCTACAAATCTTTTTATGGTCAAAACCACGCCAGACTTACCGTTTTTGAGAAAAAATATGTGCATCGCACAATAACATACATATTTTTACATATTTTCAGCTAAAAGTATGGCATAATTTGGTTTATTTTCATTTTCTCGGAAACTAGTAGGCCTAGAATTAAGATTTTTGGTTTAAAATGTTCGTAATGAATGCCTCTACAAATCTTGTTATGGTCAAAACCACGCCAGACTTACCGTTTTTGAGAAAAAATATGTGCATCGCACAATAACATACATATTTTCAGCTAAAAGTATGGCATAATTTGGTTTATTTTCATTTTCTCGGAAACTAGTAGGCCTAGAATTAAGATTTTTGGTTTAAAATGTTCGTAATGAATGCCTCTACAAATCTTGTTATGGTCAAAACCACGCCAGACTTACCGTTTTTGAGAAAAAATATGTGCATCGCACAATAACATACATATTTTCAGCTAAAAGTATGGCATAATTTGGTTTATTTTCATTTTCTCGGAAACTAGTAGGCCTAGAATTAAGATTTTTGGTTTAAAATGTTCGTAATGAATGCCTCTACAAATCTTGTTATGGTCAAAACCACGCCAGACTTACCGTTTTTGAGAAAAAATATGTGCATCGCACAATAACATACATATTTTTACATATTTTCAGCTAAAAGTATGGCATAATTTGGTTTATTTTCATTTTCTCGGAAACTAGTAGGCCTAGAATTAAGATTTTTGGTTTAAAATGTTCGTAATGAATGCCTCTACAAATCTTGTTATGGTCAAAACCACGCCAGACTTACCGTTTTTGAGAAAAAATATGTGCATCGCACAATAACATACATATTTTCAGCTAAAAGTATGGCATAATTTGGTTTATTTTCATTTTCTCGGAAACTAGTAGGCCTAGAATTAAGATTTTTGGTTTAAAATGTTCGTAATGAATGCCTCTACAAATCTTGTTATGGTCAAAACCACGCCAGACTTACCGTTTTTGAGAAAAAATATGTGCATCGCACAATAACATACATATTTTCAGCTAAAAGTATGGCATAATTTGGTTTATTTTCATTTTCTCGGAAACTAGTAGGCCTAGAATTAAGATTTTTGGTTTAAAATGTTCGTAATGAATGCCTCTACAAATCTTGTTATGGTCAAAACCACGCCAGACTTACCGTTTTTGAGAAAAAATATGTGCATCGCACAATAACATACATATTTTTACATATTTTCAGCTAAAAGTATGGCATAATTTGGTTTATTTTCATTTTCTCGGAAACTAGTAGGCCTAGAATTAAGATTTTTGGTTTAAAATGTTCGTAATGAATGCCTCTACAAATCTTGTTATGGTCAAAACCACGCCAGACTTACCGTTTTTGAGAAAAAATATGTGCATCGCACAATAACATACATATTTTTACATATTTTCAGCTAAAAGTAT
Source organism: Myathropa florea (assembly GCA_930367185.1). NCBI lineage: Eukaryota > Metazoa > Arthropoda > Insecta > Diptera > Syrphidae > Myathropa > Myathropa florea. Next base: position 37,888 of record CAKNEX010000118.1, on the reverse strand, counting down.
GGCATAATTTGGTTTATTTTCATTTTCTCGGAAACTAGTAGGCCTAGAATTAAGATTTTTGGTTTAAAATGTTCGTAATGAATGCCTCTACAAATCTTGTTATGGTCAAAACCACGCCAGACTTACCGTTTTTGAGAAAAAATATGTGCATCGCACAATAACATACAAATTTTTACATATTTTCAGCTAAAAGTATGGCATAATTTGGTTTATTTTCATTTTCTCGGAAACTAGTAGGCCTAGAATTAAGATTTTTGGTTTAAAATGTTCGTAATGAATGCCTCTACAAATCTTGTTATGGTCAAAACCACGCCAGACTTACCGTTTTTGAGAAAAAATATGTGCATCGCACAATAACATACATATTTTTACATATTTTCAGCTAAAAGTATGGCATAATTTGGTTTATTTTCATTTTCTCGGAAACTAGTAGGCCTAGAATTAAGATTTTTGGTTTAAAATGTTCGTAATGAATGCCTCTACAAATCTTGTTATGGTCAAAACCACGCCAGACTTACCGTTTTTGAGAAAAAATATGTGCATCGCACAATAACATACATATTTTTACATATTTTCAGCTAAAAGTATGGCATAATTTGGTTTATTTTCATTTTCTCGGAAACTAGTAGGCCTAGAATTAAGATTTTTGGTTTAAAATGTTCGTAATGAATGCCTCTACAAATCTTGTTATGGTCAAAACCACGCCAGACTTACCGTTTTTGAGAAAAAATATGTGCATCGCACAATAACATACATATTTTCAGCTAAAAGTATGGCATAATTTGGTTTATTTTCATTTTCTCGGAAACTAGTAGGCCTAGAATTAAGATTTTTGGTTTAAAATGTTCGTAATGAATGCCTCTACAAATCTTGTTATGGTCAAAACCACGCCAGACTTACCGTTTTTGAGAAAAAATATGTGCATCGCACAATAACATACATATTTTCAGCTAAAAGTATGGCATAATTTGGTTTATTTTCATTTTCTCGGAAACTAGTAGGCCTAGAATTAAGATTTTTGGTTTAAAATGTTCGTAATGAATGCCTCTACAAATCTTGTTATGGTCAAAACCACGCCAGATTTACCGTTTTTGAGAAAAAATATGTGCATCGCACAATAACATACATATTTTTACATATTTTCAGCTAAAAGTATGGCATAATTTGGTTTATTTTCATTTTCTCGGAAACTAGTAGGCCTAGAATTAAGATTTTTGGTTTAAAATGTTCGTAATGAATGCCTCTACAAATCTTGTTATGGTCAAAACCACGCCAGACTTACCGTTTTTGAGAAAAAATATGTGCATCGCACAATAACATACATATTTTTACATATTTTCAGCTAAAAGTATGGCATAATTTGGTTTATTTTCATTTTCTCGGAAACTAGTAGGCCTAGAATTAAGATTTTTTGTTTAAAATGTTCGTAATGAATGCCTCTACAAATCTTGTTATGGTCAAAACCACGCCAGACTTACCGTTTTTGAGAAAAAATATGTGCATCGCACAATAACATACATATTTTCAGCTAAAAGTATGGCATAATTTGGTTTATTTTCATTTTCTCGGAAACTAGTAGGCCTAGAATTAAGATTTTTGGTTTAAAATGTTCGTAATGAATGCCTCTACAAATCTTGTTATGGTCAAAACAACGCCAGACTTACCGTTTTTGAGAAAAAATATGTGCATCGCACAATAACATACATATTTTTACATATTTTCAGCTAAAAGTATGGCATAATTTGGTTTATTTTCATTTTCTCGGAAACTAGTAGGCCTAGAATTAAGATTTTTGGTTTAAAATGTTCGTAATGAATGCCTCTACAAATCTTGTTATGGTCAAAACCACGCCAGACTTACCGTTTTTGAGAAAAAATATGTGCATCGCACAATAACATACATATTTTCAGCTAAAAGTATGGCATAATTTGGTTTATTTTCATTTTCTCGGAAACTAGTAGGCCTAGAATTAAGATTTTTGGTTTAAAATGTTCGTAATGAATGCCTCTACAAATCTTGTTATGGTCAAAACCACGCCAGACTTACCGTTTTTGAGAAAAAATATGTGCATCGCACAATAACATACATATTTTCAGCTAAAAGTATGGCATAATTTGGTTTATTTTCATTTTCTCGGAAACTAGTAGGCCTAGAATAAAGATTTTTGGTTTAAAATGTTCGTAATGAATGCCTCTACAAATCTTGTTATGGTCAAAACCACGCCAGACTTACCGTTTTTGAGAAAAAATATGTGCATCGCACAATAACATACATATTTTCAGCTAAAAGTATGGCATAATTTGGTTTATTTTCATTTTCTCGGAAACTAGTAGGCCTAGAATTAAGATTTTTGGTTTAAAATGTTCGTAATGAATGCCTCTACAAATCTTGTTATGGTCAAAACCACGCCAGACTTACCGTTTTTGAGAAAAAATATGTGCATCGCACAATAACATACATATTTTCAGCTAAAAGTATGGCATAATTTGGTTTATTTTCATTTTCTCGGAAACTAGTAGGCCTAGAATTAAGATTTTTGGTTTAAAATGTTCGTAATGAATGCCTCTACAAATCTTGTTATGGTCAAAACCACGCCAGACTTACCGTTTTTGAGAAAAAATATGTGCATCGCACAATAACATACATATTTTCAGCTAAAAGTATGGCATAATTTGGTTTATTTTCATTTTCTCGGAAACTAGTAGGCCTAGAATTAAGATTTTTGGTTTAAAATGTTCGTAATGAATGCCTCTACAAATCTTGTTATGGTCAAAACCACGCCAGACTTACCGTTTTTGAGAAAAAATATGTGCATCGCACAATAACATACATATTTTTACATATTTTCAGCTAAAAGTATGGCATAATTTGGTTTATTTTCATTTTCTCGGAAACTAGTAGGCCTAGAATTAAGATTTTTGGTTTAAAATGTTCGTAATGAATGCCTCTACAAATCTTGTTATGGTCAAAACCACGCCAGACTTACCGTTTTTGAGAAAAAATATGTGCATCGCACAATAACATACATATTTTTACATATTTTCAGCTAAAAGTATGGCATAATTTGGTTTATTTTCATTTTCTCGGAAACTAGTAGGCCTAGAATTAAGATTTTTGGTTTAAAATGTTTGTAATGAATGCCTCTACAAATCTTGTTATGGTCAAAACCACGCCAGACTTACCGTTTTTGAGAAAAAATATGTGCATCGCACAATAACATACATATTTTCAGCTAAAAGTATGGCATAATTTGGTTTATTTTCATTTTCTCGGAAACTAGTAGGCCTAGAATTAAGATTTTTGGTTTAAAATGTTCGTAATGAATGCCTCTACAAATCTTGTTATGGTCAAAACCACGCCAGACTTACCGTTTTTGAGAAAAAATATGTGCATCGCACAATAACATACATATTTTTACATATTTTCAGCTAAAAGTATGGCATAATTTGGTTTATTTTCATTTTCTCGGAAACTAGTAGGCCTAGAATTAAGATTTTTGGTTTAAAATGTTCGTAATGAATGCCTCTACAAATCTTGTTATGGTCAAAACCACGCCAGACTTACCGTTTTTGAGAAAAAATATGTGCATCGCACAATAACATACATATTTTCAGCTAAAAGTATGGCATAATTTGGTTTATTTTCATTTTCTCGGAAACTAGTAGGCCTAGAATTAAGATTTTTGGTTTAAAATGTTCGTAATGAATGCCTCTACAAATCTTGTTATGGTCAAAACCACGCCAGACTTACCGTTTTTGAGAAAAAATATGTGCATCGCACAATAACATACATATTTTCAGCTAAAAGTATGGCATAATTTGGTTTATTTTCATTTTCTCGGAAACTAGTAGGCCTAGAATTAAGATTTTTGGTTTAAAATGTTCGTAATGAATGCCTCTACAAATCTTGTTATGGTCAAAACCACGCCAGATTTACCGTTTTTGAGAAAAAATATGTGCATCGCACAATAACATACATATTTTCAGCTAAAAGTATGGCATAATTTGGTTTATTTTCATTTTCTCGGAAACTAGTAGGCCTAGAATTAAGATTTTTGGTTTAAAATGTTCGTAATGAATGCCTCTACAAATCTTGTTATGGTCAAAACCACGCCAGACTTACCGTTTTTGAGAAAAAATATGTGCATCGCACAATAACATACATATTTTTACATATTTTCAGCTAAAAGTATGGCATAATTTGGTTTATTTTCATTTTCTCGGAAACTAGTAGGCCTAGAATTAAGATTTTTGGTTTAAAATGTTTGTAATGAATGCCTCTACAAATCTTGTTATGGTCAAAACCACGCCAGACTTACCGTTTTTGAGAAAAAATATGTGCATCGCACAATAACATACATATTTTCAGCTAAAAGTATGGCATAATTTGGTTTATTTTCATTTTCTCGGAAACTAGTAGGCCTAGAATTAAGATTTTTGGTTTAAAATGTTCGTAATGAATGCCTCTACAAATCTTGTTATGGTCAAAACCACGCCAGACTTACCGTTTTTGAGAAAAAATATGTGCATCGCACAATAACATACATATTTTTACATATTTTCAGCTAAAAGTATGGCATAATTTGGTTTATTTTCATTTTCTCGGAAACTAGTAGGCCTAGAATTAAGATTTTTGGTTTAAAATGTTCGTAATGAATGCCTCTACAAATCTTGTTATGGTCAAAACCACGCCAGACTTACCGTTTTTGAGAAAAAATATGTGCATCGCACAATAACATACATATTTTCAGCTAAAAGTATGGCATAATTTGGTTTATTTTCATTTTCTCGGAAACTAGTAGGCCTAGAATTAAGATTTTTGGTTTAAAATGTTCGTAATGAATGCCTCTACAAATCTTGTTATGGTCAAAACCACGCCAGACTTACCGTTTTTGAGAAAAAATATGTGCATCGCACAATAACATACATATTTTCAGCTAAAAGTATGGCATAATTTGGTTTATTTTCATTTTCTCGGAAACTAGTAGGCCTAGAATTAAGATTTTTGGTTTAAAATGTTCGTAATGAATGCCTCTACAAATCTTGTTATGGTCAAAACCACGCCAGATTTACCGTTTTTGAGAAAAAATATGTGCATCGCACAATAACATACATATTTTCAGCTAAAAGTATGGCATAATTTGGTTTATTTTCATTTTCTCGGAAACTAGTAGGCCTAGAATTAAGATTTTTGGTTTAAAATGTTCGTAATGAATGCCTCTACAAATCTTGTTATGGTCAAAACCACGCCAGACTTACCGTTTTTGAGAAAAAATATGTGCATCGCACAATAACATACATATTTTCAGCTAAAAGTATGGCATAATTTGGTTTATTTTCATTTTCTCGGAAACTAGTAGGCCTAGAATTAAGATTTTTGGTTTAAAATGTTCGTAATGAATGCCTCTACAAATCTTGTTATGGTCAAAACCACGCCAGACTTACCGTTTTTGAGAAAAAATATGTGCATCGCACAATAACATACATATTTTCAGCTAAAAGTATGGCATAATTTGGTTTATTTTCATTTTCTCGGAAACTAGTAGGCCTAGAATTAAGATTTTTGGTTTAAAATGTTCGTAATGAATGCCTCTACAAATCTTGTTATGGTCAAAACCACGCCAGACTTACCGTTTTTGAGAAAAAATATGTGCATCGCACAATAACATACATATTTTTACATATTTTCAGCTAAAAGTATGGCATAATTTGGTTTATTTTCATTTTCTCGGAAACTAGTAGGCCTAGAATTAAGATTTTTAGTTTAAAATGTTCGTAATGAATGCCTCTACAAATCTTGTTATGGTCAAAACCACGCCAGACTTACCGTTTTTGAGAAAAAATATGTGCATCGCACAATAACATACATATTTTTACATATTTTCAGCTAAAAGTATGGCATAATTTGGTTTATTTTCATTTTCTCGGAAACTAGTAGGCCTAGAATTAAGATTTTTGGTTTAAAATGTTCGTAATGAATGCCTCTACAAATCTTGTTATGGTCAAAACCACGCCAGACTTACCGTTTTTGAGAAAAAATATGTGCATCGCACAATAACATACATATTTTCAGCTAAAAGTATGGCATAATTTGGTTTATTTTCATTTTCTCGGAAACTAGTAGGCCTAGAATTAAGATTTTTGGTTTAAAATGTTCGTAATGAATGCCTCTACAAATCTTGTTATGGTCAAAACCACGCCAGACTTACCGTTTTTGAGAAAAAATATGTGCATCGCACAATAACATACATATTTTTACATATTTTCAGCTAAAAGTATGGCATAATTTGGTTTATTTTCATTTTCTCGGAAACTAGTAGGCCTAGAATTAAGATTTTTGGTTTAAAATGTTCGTAATGAATGCCTCTACAAATCTTGTTATGGTCAAAACCACGCCAGACTTACCGTTTTTGAGAAAAAATATGTGCATCGCACAATAACATACATATTTTCAGCTAAAAGTATGGCATAATTTGGTTTATTTTCATTTTCTCGGAAACTAGTAGGCCTAGAATTAAGATTTTTGGTTTAAAATGTTCGTAATGAATGCCTCTACAAATCTTGTTATGGTCAAAACCACGCCAGACTTACCGTTTTTGAGAAAAAATATGTGCATCGCACAATAACATACATATTTTCAGCTAAAAGTATGGCATAATTTGGTTTATTTTCATTTTCTCGGAAACTAGTAGGCCTAGAATTAAGATTTTTGGTTTAAAATGTTCGTAATGAATGCCTCTACAAATCTTGTTATGGTCAAAACCACGCCAGACTTACCGTTTTTGAGAAAAAATATGTGCATCGCACAATAACATACATATTTTCAGCTAAAAGTATGGCATAATTTGGTTTATTTTCATTTTCTCGGAAACTAGTAGGCCTAGAATTAAGATTTTTGGTTTAAAATGTTCGTAATGAATGCCTCTACAAATCTTGTTATGGTCAAAACCACGCCAGACTTACCGTTTTTGAGAAAAAATATGTGCATCGCACAATAACATACATATTTTTACATATTTTCAGCTAAAAGTATGGCATAATTTGGTTTATTTTCATTTTCTCGGAAACTAGTAGGCCTAGAATTAAGATTTTTGGTTTAAAATGTTCGTAATGAATGCCTCTACAAATCTTGTTATGGTCAAAACCACGCCAGACTTACCGTTTTTGAGAAAAAATATGTGCATCGCACAATAACATACATATTTTTACATATTTTCAGCTAAAAGTATGGCATAATTTGGTTTATTTTCATTTTCTCGGAAACTAGTAGGCCTAGAATTAAGATTTTTGGTTTAAAATGTTCGTAATGAATGCCTCTACAAATCTTGTTATGGTCAAAACCACGCCAGACTTACCGTTTTTGAGAAAAAATATGTGCATCGCACAATAACATACATATTTTTACATATTTTCAGCTAAAAGTATGGCATAATTTGGTTTATTTTCATTTTCTCGGAAACTAGTAGGCCTAGAATTAAGATTTTTGGTTTAAAATGTTCGTAATGAATGCCTCTACAAATCTTGTTATGGTCAAAACCAAGCCGGACTTACCGTTTTTGAGAAAAAATATGTGCATCGCACAATAACATACATATTTTTACATATTTTCAGCTAAAAGTATGGCATAATTTGGTTTATTTTCATTTTCTCGGAAACTAGTAGGCCTAGAATAAAGATTTTTGGTTTAAAATGTTCGTAATGAATGCCTCTACAAATCTTGTTATGGTCAAAACCACGCCAGACTTACCGTTTTTGAGAAAAAATATGTGCATCGCACAATAACATACATATTTTCAGCTAAAAGTATGGCATAATTTGGTTTATTTTCATTTTCTCGGAAACTAGTAGGCCTAGAATTAAGATTTTTGGTTTAAAATGTTCGTAATGAATGCCTCTACAAATCTTGTTATGGTCAAAACCACGCCAGACTTACCGTTTTTGAGAAAAAATATGTGCATCGCACAATAACATACATATTTTTACATATTTTCAGCTAAAAGTATGGCATAATTTGGTTTATTTTCATTTTCTCGGAAACTAGTAGGCCTAGAATTAAGATTTTTAGTTTAAAATGTTCGTAATGAATGCCTCTACAAATCTTGTTATGGTCAAAACCACGCCAGACTTACCGTTTTTGAGAAAAAATATGTGCATCGCACAATAACATACATATTTTTACATATTTTCAGCTAAAAGTATGGCATAATTTGGTTTATTTTCATTTTCTCGGAAACTAGTAGGCCTAGAATTAAGATTTTTGGTTTAAAATGTTCGTAATGAATGCCTCTACAAATCTTGTTATGGTCAAAACCACGCCAGACTTACCGTTTTTGAGAAAAAATATGTGCATCGCACAATAACATACATATTTTTACATATTTTCAGCTAAAAGTATGGCATAATTTGGTTTATTTTCATTTTCTCGGAAACTAGTAGGCCTAGAATTAAGATTTTTGGTTTAAAATGTTCGTAATGAATGCCTCTACAAATCTTGTTATGGTCAAAACCACGCCAGACTTACCGTTTTTGAGAAAAAATATGTGCATCGCACAATAACATACATATTTTTACATATTTTCAGCTAAAAGTATGGCATAATTTGGTTTATTTTCATTTTCTCGGAAACTAGTAGGCCTAGAATTAAGATTTTTGGTTTAAAATGTTCGTAATGAATGCCTCTACAAATCTTGTTATGGTCAAAACCACGCCAGACTTACCGTTTTTGAGAAAAAATATGTGCATCGCACAATAACATACATATTTTCAGCTAAAAGTATGGCATAATTTGGTTTATTTTCATTTTCTCGGAAACTAGTAGGCCTAGAATTAAGATTTTTGGTTTAAAATGTTCGTAATGAATGCCTCTACAAATCTTGTTATGGTCAAAACCACGCCAGACTTACCGTTTTTGAGAAAAAATATGTGCATCGCACAATAACATACATATTTTCAGCTAAAAGTATGGCATAATTTGGTTTATTTTCATTTTCTCGGAAACTAGTAGGCCTAGAATTAAGATTTTTGGTTTAAAATGTTCGTAATGAATGCCTCTACAAATCTTGTTATGGTCAAAACCACGCCAGACTTACCGTTTTTGAGAAAAAATATGTGCATCGCACAATAACATACATATTTTTACATATTTTCAGCTAAAAGTATGGCATAATTTGGTTTATTTTCATTTTCTCGGAAACTAGTAGGCCTAGAATTAAGATTTTTGGTTTAAAATGTTCGTAATGAATGCCTCTACAAATCTTGTTATGGTCAAAACCACGCCAGACTTACCGTTTTTGAGAAAAAATATGTGCATCGCACAATAACATACATATTTTTACATATTTTCAGCTAAAAGTATGGCATAATTTGGTTTATTTTCATTTTCTCGGAAACTAGTAGGCCTAGAATTAAGATTTTTGGTTTAAAATGTTCGTAATGAATGCCTCTACAAATCTTGTTATGGTCAAAACCACGCCAGACTTACCGTTTTTGAGAAAAAATATGTGCATCGCACAATAACATACATATTTTCAGCTAAAAGTATGGCATAATTTGGTTTATTTTCATTTTCTCGGAAACTAGTAGGCCTAGAATTAAGATTTTTGGTTTAAAATGTTCGTAATGAATGCCTCTACAAATCTTGTTATGGTCAAAACCACGCCAGACTTACCGTTTTTGAGAAAAAATATGTGCATCGCACAATAACATACATATTTTTACATATTTTCAGCTAAAAGTATGGCATAATTTGGTTTATTTTCATTTTCTCGGAAACTAGTAGGCCTAGAATTAAGATTTTTAGTTTAAAATGTTCGTAATGAATGCCTCTACAAATCTTGTTATGGTCAAAACCACGCCAGACTTACCGTTTTTGAGAAAAAATATGTGCATCGCACAATAACATACATATTTTTACATATTTTCAGCTAAAAGTATGGCATAATTTGGTTTATTTTCATTTTCTCGGAAACTAGTAGGCCTAGAATTAAGATTTTTGGTTTAAAATGTTCGTAATGAATGCCTCTACAAATCTTGTTGTGGTCAAAACCACGCCAGACTTACCGTTTTTGAGAAAAAATATGTGCATCGCACAATAACATACATATTTTTACATATTTTCAGCTAAAAGTATGGCATAATTTGGTTTATTTTCATTTTCTCGGAAACTAGTAGGCCTAGAATTAAGATTTTTGGTTTAAAATGTTCGTAATGAATGCCTCTACAAATCTTGTTATGGTCAAAACCACGCCAGACTTACCGTTTTTGAGAAAAAATATGTGCATCGCACAATAACATACATATTTTTACATATTTTCAGCTAAAAGTATGGCATAATTTGGTTTATTTTCATTTTCTCGGAAACTAGTAGGCCTAGAATTAAGATTTTTGGTTTAAAATGTTCGTAATGAATGCCTCTACAAATCTTGTTATGGTCAAAACCACGCCAGACTTACCGTTTTTGAGAAAAAATATGTGCATCGCACAATAACATACATATTTTCAGCTAAAAGTATGGCATAATTTGGTTTATTTTCATTTTCTCGGAAACTAGTAGGCCTAGAATTAAGATTTTTGGTTTAAAATGTTCGTAATGAATGCCTCTACAAATCTTGTTATGGTCAAAACCACGCCAGACTTACCGTTTTTGAGAAAAAATATGTGCATCGCACAATAACATACATATTTTCAGCTAAAAGTATGGCATAATTTGGTTTATTTTCATTTTCTCGGAAACTAGTAGGCCTAGAATTAAGATTTTTGGTTTAAAATGTTCGTAATGAATGCCTCTACAAATCTTGTTATGGTCAAAACCACGCCAGACTTACCGTTTTTGAGAAAAAATATGTGCATCGCACAATAACATACATATTTTTACATATTTTCAGCTAAAAGTATGGCATAATTTGGTTTATTTTCATTTTCTCGGAAACTAGTAGGCCTAGAATTAAGATTTTTGGTTTAAAATGTTCGTAATGAATGCCTCTACAAATCTTGTTATGGTCAAAACCACGCCAGACTTACCGTTTTTGAGAAAAAATATGTGCATCGCACAATAACATACATATTTTTACATATTTTCAGCTAAAAGTATGGCATAATTTGGTTTATTTTCATTTTCTCGGAAACTAGTAGGCCTAGAATTAAGATTTTTGGTTTAAAATGTTCGTAATGAATGCCCCTACAAATCTTGTTATGGTCAAAACCACGCCAGACTTACCGTTTTTGAGAAAAAATATGTGCATCGCACAATAACATACATATTTTTACATATTTTCAGCTAAAAGTATGGCATAATTTGGTTTATTTTCATTTTCTCGGAAACTAGTAGGCCTAGAATTAAGATTTTTGGTTTAAAATGTTCGTAATGAATGCCTCTACAAATCTTGTTATGGTCAAAACCACGCCAGACTTACCGTTTTTGAGAAAAAATATGTGCATCGCACAATAACATACATATTTTTACATATTTTCAGCTAAAAGTATGGCATAATTTGGTTTATTTTCATTTTCTCGGAAACTAGTAGGCCTAGAATTAAGATTTTTGGTTTAAAATGTTCGTAATGAATGCCTCTACAAATCTTGTTATGGTCAAAATCAAGCCAGACTTACCGTTTTTGAGAAAAAATATGTGCATCGCACAATAACATACATATTTTTACATATTTTCAGCTAAAAGTATGGCATAATTTGGTTTATTTTCATTTTCTCGGAAACTAGTAGGCCTAGAATAAAGATTTTTGGTTTAAAATGTTCGTAATGAATGCCTCTACAAATCTTGTTATGGTCAAAACCACGCCAGACTTACCGTTTTTGAGAAAAAATATGTGCATCGCACAATAACATACATATTTTCAGCTAAAAGTATGGCATAATTTGGTTTATTTTCATTTTCTCGGAAACTAGTAGGCCTAGAATTAAGATTTTTGGTTTAAAATGTTCGTAATGAATGCCTCTACAAATCTTGTTATGGTCAAAACCACGCCAGACTTACCGTTTTTGAGAAAAAATATGTGCATCGCACAATAACATACATATTTTTACATATTTTCAGCTAAAAGTATGGCATAATTTGGTTTATTTTCATTTTCTCGGAAACTAGTAGGCCTAGAATTAAGATTTTTAGTTTAAAATGTTCGTAATGAATGCCTCTACAAATCTTGTTATGGTCAAAACCACGCCAGACTTACCGTTTTTGAGAAAAAATATGTGCATCGCACAATAACATACATATTTTTACATATTTTCAGCTAAAAGTATGGCATAATTTGGTTTATTTTCATTTTCTCGGAAACTAGTAGGCCTAGAATTAAGATTTTTGGTTTAAAATGTTCGTAATGAATGCCTCTACAAATCTTGTTATGGTCAAAACCACGCCAGACTTACCGTTTTTGAGAAAAAATATGTGCATCGCACAATAACATACATATTTTCAGCTAAAAGTATGGCATAATTTGGTTTATTTTCATTTTCTCGGAAACTAGTAGGCCTAGAATTAAGATTTTTGGTTTAAAATGTTCGTAATGAATGCCTCTACAAATCTTGTTATGGTCAAAACCACGCCAGACTTACCGTTTTTGAGAAAAAATATGTGCATCGCACAATAACATACATATTTTTACATATTTTCAGCTAAAAGTATGGCATAATTTGGTTTATTTTCATTTTCTCGGAAACTAGTAGGCCTAGAATTAAGATTTTTGGTTTAAAATGTTCGTAATGAATGCCTCTACAAATCTTGTTATGGTCAAAACCACGCCAGACTTACCGTTTTTGAGAAAAAATATGTGCATCGCACAATAACATACATATTTTTACATATTTTCAGCTAAAAGTATGGCATAATTTGGTTTATTTTCATTTTCTCGGAAACTAGTAGGCCTAGAATTAAGATTTTTGGTTTAAAATGTTCGTAATGAATGCCTCTACAAATCTTGTTATGGTCAAAACCACGCCAGACTTACCGTTTTTGAGAAAAAATATGTGCATCGCACAATAACATACATATTTTCAGCTAAAAGTATGGCATAATTTGGTTTATTTTCATTTTCTCGGAAACTAGTAGGCCTAGAATTAAGATTTTTGGTTTAAAATGTTCGTAATGAATGCCTCTACAAATCTTGTTATGGTCAAAACCACGCCAGACTTACCGTTTTTGAGAAAAAATATGTGCATCGCACAATAACATACATATTTTTACATATTTTCAGCTAAAAGTATGGCATAATTTGGCTTATTTTCATTTTCTCGGAAACTAGTAGGCCTAGAATTAAGATTTTTGGTTTAAAATGTTCGTAATGAATGCCTCTACAAATCTTGTTATGGTCAAAACCACGCCAGACTTACCGTTTTTGAGAAAAAATATGTGCATCGCACAATAACATACATATTTTCAGCTAAAAGTATGGCATAATTTGGTTTATTTTCATTTTCTCGGAAACTAGTAGGCCTAGAATTAAGATTTTTGGTTTAAAATGTTCGTAATGAATGCCTCTACAAATCTTGTTATGGTCAAAACCACGCCAGACTTACCGTTTTTGAGAAAAAATATGTGCATCGCACAATAACATACATATTTTTACATATTTTCAGCTAAAAGTATGGCATAATTTGGTTTATTTTCATTTTCTCGGAAACTAGTAGGCCTAGAATTAAGATTTTTGGTTTAAAATGTTCGTAATGAATGCCTCTACAAATCTTGTTATGGTCAAAACCACGCCAGACTTACCGTTTTTGAGAAAAAATATGTGCATCGCACAATAACATACATATTTTTACATATTTTCAGCTAAAAGTATGGCATAATTTGGTTTATTTTCATTTTCTCGGAAACTAGTAGGCCTAGAATTAAGATTTTTGGTTTAAAATGTTCGTAATGAATGCCTCTACAAATCTTGTTATGGTCAAAACCAAGCCAGACTTACCGTTTTTGAGAAAAAATATGTGCATCGCACAATAACATACATATTTTCAGCTAAAAGTATGGCATAATTTGGTTTATTTTCATTTTCTCGGAAACTAGTAGGCCTAGAATTAAGATTTTTGGTTTAAAATGTTCGTAATGAATGCCTCTACAAATCTTGTTACGGTCAAAACCACGCCAGACTTACCGTTTTTGAGAAAAAATATGTGCATCGCACAATAACATACATATTTTTACATATTTTCAGCTAAAAGTATGGCATAATTTGGTTTATTTTCATTTTCTCGGAAACTAGTAGGCCTAGAATTAAGATTTTTAGTTTAAAATGTTCGTAATGAATGCCTCTACAAATCTTGTTATGGTCAAAACCACGCCAGACTTACCGTTTTTGAGAAAAAATATGTGCATCGCACAATAACATACATATTTTTACATATTTTCAGCTAAAAGTATGGCATAATTTGGTTTATTTTCATTTTCTCGGAAACTAGTAGGCCTAGAATTAAGATTTTTGGTTTAAAATGTTCGTAATGAATGCCTCTACAAATCTTGTTATGGTCAAAACCACGCCAGACTTACCGTTTTTGAGAAAAAATATGTGCATCGCACAATAACATACATATTTTCAGCTAAAAGTATGGCATAATTTGGTTTATTTTCATTTTCTCGGAAACTAGTAGGCCTAGAATTAGGATTTTTGGTTTAAAATGTTCGTAATGAATGCCTCTACAAATCTTGTTATGGTCAAAACCACGCCAGACTTACCGTTTTTGAGAAAAAATATGTGCATCGCACAATAACATACATATTTTTACATATTTTCAGCTAAAAGTATGGCATAATTTGGTTTATTTTCATTTTCTCGGAAACTAGTAGGCCTAGAATTAAGATTTTTGGTTTAAAATGTTCGTAATGAATGCCTCTACAAATCTTGTTATGGTCAAAACCACGCCAGACTTACCGTTTTTGAGAAAAAATATGTGCATCGCACAATAACATACATATTTTCAGCTAAAAGTATGGCATAATTTGGTTTATTTTCATTTTCTCGGAAACTAGTAGGCCTAGAATTAAGATTTTTGGTTTAAAATGTTCGTAATGAATGCCTCTACAAATCTTGTTATGGTCAAAACCACGCCAGACTTACCGTTTTTGAGAAAAAATATGTGCATCGCACAATAACATACATATTTTCAGCTAAAAGTATGGCATAATTTGGTTTATTTTCATTTTCTCGGAAACTAGTAGGCCTAGAATAAAGATTTTTGGTTTAAAATGTTCGTAATGAATGCCTCTACAAATCTTGTTATGGTCAAAACCACGCCAGACTTACCGTTTTTGAGAAAAAATATGTGCATCGCACAATAACATACATATTTTTACATATTTTCAGCTAAAAGTATGGCATAATTTGGTTTATTTTCATTTTCTCGGAAACTAGTAGGCCTAGAATTAAGATTTTTGGTTTAAAATGTTCGTAATGAATGCCTCTACAAATCTTGTTATGGTCAAAACCACGCCAGACTTACCGTTTTTGAGAAAAAATATGTGCATCGCACAATAACATACATATTTTCAGCTAAAAGTATGGCATAATTTGGTTTATTTTCATTTTCTCGGAAACTAGTAGGCCTAGAATTAAGATTTTTGGTTTAAAATGTTCGTAATGAATGCCTCTACAAATCTTGTTATGGTCAAAACCACGCCAGACTTACCGTTTTTGAGAAAAAATATGTGCATCGCACAATAACATACATATTTTTACATATTTTCAGCTAAAAGTATGGCATAATTTGGTTTATTTTCATTTTCTCGGAAACTAGTAGGCCTAGAATTAAGATTTTTGGTTTAAAATGTTCGTAATGAATGCCTCTACAAATCTTGTTATGGTCAAAACCACGCCAGACTTACCGTTTTTGAGAAAAAATATGTGCATCGCACAATAACATACATATTTTTACATATTTTCAGCTAAAAGTATGGCATAATTTGGTTTATTTTCATTTTCTCGGAAACTAGTAGGCCTAGAATTAAGATTTTTGGTTTAAAATGTTCGTAATGAATGCCTCTACAAATCTTGTTATGGTCAAAACCACGCCAGACTTACCGTTTTTGAGAAAAAATATGTGCATCGCACAATAACATACATATTTTTACATATTTTCAGCTAAAAGTATGGCATAATTTGGTTTATTTTCATTTTCTCGGAAACTAGTAGGCCTAGAATTAAGATTTTTGGTTTAAAATGTTCGTAATGAATGCCTCTACAAATCTTGTTATGGTCAAAACCACGCCAGACTTACCGTTTTTGAGAAAAAATATGTGCATCGCACAATAACATACATATTTTTACATATTTTCAGCTAAAAGTATGGCATAATTTGGTTTATTTTCATTTTCTCGGAAACTAGTAGGCCTAGAATTAAGATTTTTGGTTTAAAATGTTCGTAATGAATGCCTCTACAAATCTTGTTATGGTCAAAACCACGCCAGACTTACCGTTTTTGAGAAAAAATATGTGCATCGCACAATAACATACATATTTTCAGCTAAAAGTATGGCATAATTTGGTTTATTTTCATTTTCTCGGAAACTAGTAGGCCTAGAATTAAGATTTTTGGTTTAAAATGTTCGTAATGAATGCCTCTACAAATCTTGTTATGGTCAAAACCACGCCAGACTTACCGTTTTTGAGAAAAAATATGTGCATCGCACAATAACATACATATTTTCAGCTAAAAGTATGGCATAATTTGGTTTATTTTCATTTTCTCGGAAACTAGTAGGCCTAGAATTAAGATTTTTGGTTTAAAATGTTCGTAATGAATGCCTCTACAAATCTTGTTATGGTCAAAACCACGCCAGACTTACCGTTTTTGAGAAAAAATATGTGCATCGCACAATAACATGCATATTTTCAGCTAAAAGTATGGCATAATTTGGTTTATTTTCATTTTCTCGGAAACTAGTAGGCCTAGAATTAAGATTTTTGGTTTAAAATGTTCGTAATGAATGCCTCTACAAATCTTGTTATGGTCAAAACCACGCCAGACTTACCGTTTTTGAGAAAAAATATGTGCATCGCACAATAACATACATATTTTCAGCTAAAAGTATGGCATAATTTGGTTTATTTTCATTTTCTCGGAAACTAGTAGGCCTAGAATTAAGATTTTTGGTTTAAAATGTTCGTAATGAATGCCTCTACAAATCTTGTTATGGTCAAAACCACGCCAGACTTACCGTTTTTGAGAAAAAATATGTGCATCGCACAATAACATGCATATTTTCAGCTAAAAGTATGGCATAATTTGGTTTATTTTCATTTTCTCGGAAACTAGTAGGCCTAGAATTAAGATTTTTGGTTTAAAATGTTCGTAATGAATGCCTCTACAAATCTTTTTATGGTCAAAACCACGCCAGACTTACCGTTTTTGAGAAAAAATATGTGCATCGCACAATAACATACATATTTTTACATATTTTCAGCTAAAAGTATGGCATAATTTGGTTTATTTTCATTTTCTCGGAAACTAGTAGGCCTAGAATTAAGATTTTTGGTTTAAAATGTTCGTAATGAATGCCTCTACAAATCTTGTTATGGTCAAAACCACGCCAGACTTACCGTTTTTGAGAAAAAATATGTGCATCGCACAATAACATACATATTTTTACATATTTTCAGCTAAAAGTATGGCATAATTTGGTTTATTTTCATTTTCTCGGAAACTAGTAGGCCTAGAATTAAGATTTTTGGTTTAAAATGTTCGTAATGAATGCCTCTACAAATCTTGTTATGGTCAAAACCACGCCAGACTTACCGTTTTTGAGAAAAAATATGTGCATCGCACAATAACATACATATTTTCAGCTAAAAGTATGGCATAATTTGGTTTATTTTCATTTTCTCGGAAACTAGTAGGCCTAGAATTAAGATTTTTGGTTTAAAATGTTTGTAATGAATGCCTCTACAAATCTTGTTATGGTCAAAACCACGCCAGACTTACCGTTTTTGAGAAAAAATATGTGCATCGCACAATAACATACATATTTTCAGCTAAAAGTATGGCATAATTTGGTTTATTTTCATTTTCTCGGAAACTAGTAGGCCTAGAATTAAGATTTTTGGTTTAAAATGTTCGTAATGAATGCCTCTACAAATCTTGTTATGGTCAAAACCACGCCAGACTTACCGTTTTTGAGAAAAAATATGTGCATCGCACAATAACATACATATTTTCAGCTAAAAGTATGGCATAATTTGGTTTATTTTCATTTTCTCGGAAACTAGTAGGCCTAGAATTAAGATTTTTGGTTTAAAATGTTCGTAATGAATGCCTCTACAAATCTTGTTATGGTCAAAACAACGCCAGACTTACCGTTTTTGAGAAAAAATATGTGCATCGCACAATAACATGCATATTTTCAGCTAAAAGTATGGCATAATTTGGTTTATTTTCATTTTCTCGGAAACTAGTAGGCCTAGAATTAAGATTTTTGGTTTAAAATGTTCGTAATGAATGCCTCTACAAATCTTGTTATGGTCAAAACCACGCCAGACTTACCGTTTTTGAGAAAAAATATGTGCATCGCACAATAACATACATATTTTCAGCTAAAAGTATGGCATAATTTGGTTTATTTTCATTTTCTCGGAAACTAGTAGGCCTAGAATTAAGATTTTTGGTTTAAAATGTTCGTAATGAATGCCTCTACAAATCTTGTTATGGTCAAAACCACGCCAGACTTACCGTTTTTGAGAAAAAATATGTGCATCGCACAATAACATACATATTTTTACATATTTTCAGCTAAAAGTATGGCATAATTTGGTTTATTTTCATTTTCTCGGAAACTAGTAGGCCTAGAATTAAGATTTTTGGTTTAAAATGTTCGTAATGAATGCCTCTACAAATCTTGTTATGGTCAAAACCACGCCAGACTTACCGTTTTTGAGAAAAAATATGTGCATCGCACAATAACATACATATTTTCAGCTAAAAGTATGGCATAATTTGGTTTATTTTCATTTTCTCGGAAACTAGTAGGCCTAGAATTAAGATTTTTGGTTTAAAATGTTCGTAATGAATGCCTCTACAAATCTTGTTATGGTCAA
This sequence comes from Myathropa florea, assembly GCA_930367185.1. Taxonomy (NCBI): domain Eukaryota; kingdom Metazoa; phylum Arthropoda; class Insecta; order Diptera; family Syrphidae; genus Myathropa; species Myathropa florea. The sequence goes on along the minus strand of CAKNEX010000118.1, from coordinate 18,855 downwards.
AACCACGCCAGACTTACCGTTTTTGAGAAAAAATATGTGCATCGCACAATAACATACATATTTTTACATATTTTCAGCTAAAAGTATGGCATAATTTGGTTTATTTTAATTTTCTCGGAAACTAGTAGGCCTAGAATTAAGATTTTTGGTTTAAAATGTTCGTAATGAATGCCTCTACAAATCTTGTTATGGTCAAAACCACGCCAGACTTACCGTTTTTGAGAAAAAATATGTGCATCGCACAATAACATACATATTTTTACATATTTTCAGCTAAAAGTATGGCATAATTTGGTTTATTTTCATTTTCTCGGAAACTAGTAGGCCTAGAATTAAGATTTTTGGTTTAAAATGTTCGTAATGAATGCCTCTACAAATCTTGTTATGGTCAAAACCACGCCAGACTTACCGTTTTTGAGAAAAAATATGTGCATCGCACAATAACATGCATATTTTCAGCTAAAAGTATGGCATAATTTGGTTTATTTTCATTTTCTCGGAAACTAGTAGGCCTAGAATTAAGATTTTTGGTTTAAAATGTTCGTAATGAATGCCTCTACAAATCTTGTTATGGTCAAAACCACGCCAGACTTACCGTTTTTGAGAAAAAATATGTGCATCGCACAATAACATACATATTTTCAGCTAAAAGTATGGCATAATTTGGTTTATTTTCATTTTCTCGGAAACTAGTAGGCCTAGAATTAAGATTTTTGGTTTAAAATGTTCGTAATGAATGCCTCTACAAATCTTGTTATGGTCAAAACCACGCCAGACTTACCGTTTTTGAGAAAAAATATGTGCATCGCACAATAACATACATATTTTTACATATTTTCAGCTAAAAGTATGGCATAATTTGGTTTATTTTCATTTTCTCGGAAACTAGTAGGCCTAGAATTAAGATTTTTGGTTTAAAATGTTCGTAATGAATGCCTCTACAAATCTTGTTATGGTCAAAACCACGCCAGACTTACCGTTTTTGAGAAAAAATATGTGCATCGCACAATAACATACATATTTTCAGCTAAAAGTATGGCATAATTTGGTGTATTTTCATTTTCTCGGAAAATAGTAGGCCTAGAATTAAGATTTTTGGTTTAAAATGTTCGTAATGAATGCCTCTACAAATCTTGTTATGGTCAAAACCACGCCAGACTTACCGTTTTTGAGAAAAAATATGTGCATCGCACAATAACATACATATTTTTACATATTTTCAGCTAAAAGTATGGCATAATTTGGTTTATTTTCATTTTCTCGGAAACTAGTAGGCCTAGAATTAAGATTTTTGGTTTAAAATGTTCGTAATGAATGCCTCTACAAATCTTGTTATGGTCAAAACCACGCCAGATTTACCGTTTTTGAGAAAAAATATGTGCATCGCACAATAACATACATATTTTTACATATTTTCAGCTAAAAGTATGGCATAATTTGGTTTATTTTCATTTTCTCGGAAACTAGTAGGCCTAGAATTAAGATTTTTGGTTTAAAATGTTCGTAATGAATGCCTCTACAAATCTTGTTATGGTCAAAACCACGCCAGACTTACCGTTTTTGAGAAAAAATATGTGCATCGCACAATAACATACATATTTTTACATATTTTCAGCTAAAAGTATGGCATAATTTGGTTTATTTTCATTTTCTCGGAAACTAGTAGGCCTAGAATTAAGATTTTTGGTTTAAAATGTTCGTAATGAATGCCTCTACAAATCTTGTTATGGTCAAAACCACGCCAGACTTACCGTTTTTGAGAAAAAATATGTGCATCGCACAATAACATACATATTTTTACATATTTTCAGCTAAAAGTATGGCATAATTTGGTTTATTTTCATTTTCTCGGAAACTAGTAGGCCTAGAATTAAGATTTTTGGTTTAAAATGTTCGTAATGAATGCCTCTACAAATCTTGTTATGGTCAAAACCACGCCAGACTTACCGTTTTTGAGAAAAAATATGTGCATCGCACAATAACATACATATTTTCAGCTAAAAGTATGGCATAATTTGGTTTATTTTCATTTTCTCGGAAACTAGTAGGCCTAGAATTAAGATTTTTGGTTTAAAATGTTCGTAATGAATGCCTCTACAAATCTTGTTATGGTCAAAACCATGCCAGACTTACCGTTTTTGAGAAAAAATATGTGCATCGCACAATAACATACATATTTTTACATATTTTCAGCTAAAAGTATGGCATAATTTGGTTTATTTTCATTTTCTCGGAAACTAGTAGGCCTAGAATTAAGATTTTTGGTTTAAAATGTTCGTAATGAATGCCTCTACAAATCTTGTTATGGTCAAAACCACGCCAGACTTACCGTTTTTGAGAAAAAATATGTGCATCGCACAATAACATACATATTTTTACATATTTTCAGCTAAAAGTATGGCATAATTTGGTTTATTTTCATTTTCTCGGAAACTAGTAGGCCTAGAATTAAGATTTTTGGTTTAAAATGTTCGTAATGAATGGCTCTACAAATCTTGTTATGGTCAAAACCACGCCAGACTTACCGTTTTTGAGAAAAAATATGTGCATCGCACAATAACATACATATTTTTACATATTTTCAGCTAAAAGTATGGCATAATTTGGTTTATTTTCATTTTCTCGGAAACTAGTAGGCCTAGAATTAAGATTTTTGGTTTAAAATGTTCGTAATGAATGCCTCTACAAATCTTGTTATGGTCAAAACCACGCCAGACTTACCGTTTTTGAGAAAAAATATGTGCATCGCACAATAACATACATATTTTCAGCTAAAAGTATGGCATAATTTGGTTTATTTTCATTTTCTCGGAAACTAGTAGGCCTAGAATTAAGATTTTTGGTTTAAAATGTTCGTAATGAATGCCTCTACAAATCTTGTTATGGTCAAAACCACGCCAGACTTACCGTTTTTGAGAAAAAATATGTGCATCGCACAATAACATACATATTTTTACATATTTTCAGCTAAAAGTATGGCATAATTTGGTTTATTTTCATTTTCTCGGAAACTAGTAGGCCTAGAATTAAGATTTTTGGTTTAAAATGTTCGTAATGAATGCCTCTACAAATCTTGTTATGGTCAAAACCACGCCAGACTTACCGTTTTTGAGAAAAAATATGTGCATCGCACAATAACATACATATTTTCAGCTAAAAGTATGGCATAATTTGGTTTATTTTCATTTTCTCGGAAACTAGTAGGCCTAGAATTAAGATTTTTGGTTTAAAATGTTCGTAATGAATGCCTCTACAAATCTTGTTATGGTCAAAACCACGCCAGACTTACCGTTTTTGAGAAAAAATATGTGCATCGCACAATAACATACATATTTTTACATATTTTCAGCTAAAAGTATGGCATAATTTGGTTTATTTTCATTTTCTCGGAAACTAGTAGGCCTAGAATTAAGATTTTTGGTTTAAAATGTTCGTAATGAATGCCTCTACAAATTTTGTTATGGTCAAAACCACGCCAGACTCAACGTTTTTGAGAAAAAATATGTGCATCGCACAATAACATACATATTTTTACATATTTTCAGCTAAAAGTATGGCATAATTTGGTTTATTTTCATTTTCTCGGAAACTAGTAGGCCTAGAATTAAGATTTTTGGTTTAAAATGTTCGTAATGAATGCCTCTACAAATCTTGTTATGGTCAAAACCACGCCAGACTTACCGTTTTTGAGAAAAAATATGTGCATCGCACAATAACATACATATTTTCAGCTAAAAGTATGGCATAATTTGGTTTATTTTCATTTTCTCGGAAACTAGTAGGCCTAGAATTAAGATTTTTGGTTTAAAATGTTCGTAATGAATGCCTCTACAAATCTTGTTATGGTCAAAACCACGCCAGACTTACCGTTTTTGAGAAAAAATATGTGCATCGCACAATAACATACATATTTTCAGCTAAAAGTATGGCATAATTTGGTTTATTTTCATTTTCTCGGAAACTAGTAGGCCTAGAATTAAGATTTTTGGTTTAAAATGTTCGTAATGAATGCCTCTACAAATCTTGTTATGGTCAAAACAACGCCAGACTTACCGTTTTTGAGAAAAAATATGTGCATCGCACAATAACATATATATTTTTACATATTTTCAGCTAAAAGTATGGCATAATTTGGTTTATTTTCATTTTCTCGGAAACTAGTAGGCCTAGAATTAAGATTTTTGGTTTAAAATGGTTGTTATGGCCAAAACCACGCCAGACTTACCGTTTTTGAGAAAAAATATGTGCATCGCACAATAACATACATATTTTTACATATTTTCAGCTAAAAGTATGGCATAATTTGGTTTATTTTCATTTTCTCGGAAACTAGTAGGCCTAGAATTAAGATTTTTGGTTTAAAATGTTCGTAATGAATGCCTCTACAAATCTTGTTATGGTCAAAACCACGCCAGACTTACCGTTTTTGAGAAAAAATATGTGCATCGCACAATAACATACATATTTTCAGCTAAAAGTATGGCATAATTTGGTTTATTTTCATTTTCTCGGAAACTAGTAGGCCTAGAATTAAGATTTTTGGTTTAAAATGTTCGTAATGAATGCCTCTACAAATCTTGTTATGGTCAAAACCACGCCAGACTTACCGTTTTGAGAAAAAATATGTGCATCGCACAATAACATACATATTTTTACATATTTTCAGCTAAAAGTATGGCATAATTTGGTTTATTTTCATTTTCTCGGAAACTAGTAGGCCTAGAATTAAGATTTTTGGTTTAAAATGTTCGTAATGAATGCCTCTACAAATCTTGTTATGGTCAAAACCACGCCAGACTTACCGTTTTTGAGAAAAAATATGTGCATCGCACAATAACATACATATTTTTACATATTTTCAGCTAAAAGTATGGCATAATTTGGTTTATTTTCATTTTCTCGGAAACTAGTAGGCCTAGAATTAAGATTTTTGGTTTAAAATGTTCGTAATGAATGCCTCTACAAATCTTGTTATGGTCAAAACCACGCCAGACTTACCGTTTTTGAGAAAAAATATGTGCATCGCACAATAACATACATATTTTTACATATTTTCAGCTAAAAGTATGGCATAATTTGGTTTATTTTCATTTTCTCGGAAACTAGTAGGCCTAGAATTAAGATTTTTGGTTTAAAATGTTCGTAATGAATGCCTCTACAAATCTTGTTATGGTCAAAACCACGCCAGACTTACCGTTTTTGAGAAAAAATATGTGCATCGCACAATAACATACATATTTTTACATATTTTCAGCTAAAAGTATGGCATAATTTGGTTTATTTTCATTTTCTCGGAAACTAGTAGGCCTAGAATTAAGATTTTTGGTTTAAAATGTTCGTAATGAATGCCTCTACAAATCTTGTTATGGTCAAAACCACGCCAGACTTACCGTTTTTGAGAAAAAATATGTGCATCGCACAATAACATACATATTTTTACATATTTTCAGCTAAAAGTATGGCATAATTTGGTTTATTTTCATTTTCTCGGAAACTAGTAGGCCTAGAATTAAGATTTTTGGTTTAAAATGTTCGTAATGAATGCCTCTACAAATCTTGTTATGGTCAAAACCACGCCAGACTTACCGTTTTTGAGAAAAAATATGTGCATCGCACAATAACATACATATTTTCAGCTAAAAGTATGGCATAATTTGGTTTATTTTCATTTTCTCGGAAACTAGTAGGCCTAGAATTAAGATTTTTGGTTTAAAATGTTCGTAATGAATGCCTCTACAAATCTTGTTATGGTCAAAACCACGCCAGACTTACCGTTTTTGAGAAAAAATATGTGCATCGCACAATAACATACATATTTTCAGCTAAAAGTATGGCATAATTTGGTTTATTTTCATTTTCTCGGAAACTAGTAGGCCTAGAATTAAGATTTTTGGTTTAAAATGTTCGTAATGAATGCCTCTACAAATCTTGTTATGGTCAAAACCACGCCAGACTTACCGTTTTTGAGAAAAAATATGTGCATCGCACAATAACATACATATTTTTACATATTTTCAGCTAAAAGTATGGCATAATTTGGTTTATTTTCATTTTCTCGGAAACTAGTAGGCCTAGAATTAAGATTTTTGGTTTAAAATGTTCGTAATGAATGCCTCTACAAATCTTGTTATGGTCAAAACCACGCCAGACTTACCGTTTTTGAGAAAAAATATGTGCATCGCACAATAACATACATATTTTTACATATTTTCAGCTAAAAGTATGGCATAATTTGGTTTATTTTCATTTTCTCGGAAACTAGTAGGCCTAGAATTAAGATTTTTGGTTTAAAATGTTCGTAATGAATGCCTCTACAAATCTTGTTATGGTCAAAACCACGCCAGACTTACCGTTTTTGAGAAAAAATATGTGCATCGCACAATAACATACATATTTTTACATATTTTCAGCTAAAAGTATGGCATAATTTGGTTTATTTTCATTTTCTCGGAAACTAGTAGGCCTAGAATTAAGATTTTTGGTTTAAAATGTTCGTAATGAATGCCTCTACAAATCTTGTTATGGTCAAAACCACGCCAGACTTACCGTTTTTGAGAAAAAATATGTGCATCGCACAATAACATACATATTTTCAGCTAAAAGTATGGCATAATTTGGTTTATTTTCATTTTCTCGGAAACTAGTAGGCCTAGAATTAAGATTTTTGGTTTAAAATGTTCGTAATGAATGCCTCTACAAATCTTGTTATGGTCAAAACCACGCCAGACTTACCGTTTTTGAGAAAAAATATGTGCATCGCACAATAACATACATATTTTTACATATTTTCAGCTAAAAGTATGGCATAATTTGGTTTATTTTCATTTTCTCGGAAACTAGTAGGCCTAGAATTAAGATTTTTGGTTTAAAATGTTCGTAATGAATGCCTCTACAAATCTTGTTATGGTCAAAACCACGCCAGACTTACCGTTTTTGAGAAAAAATATGTGCATCGCACAATAACATACATATTTTTACATATTTTCAGCTAAAAGTATGGCATAATTTGGTTTATTTTCATTTTCTCGGAAACTAGTAGGCCTAGAATTAAGATTTTTGGTTTAAAATGTTCGTAATGAATGCCTCTACAAATCTTGTTATGGTCAAAACCACGCCAGACTTACCGTTTTTGAGAAAAAATATGTGCATCGCACAATAACATACATATTTTCAGCTAAAAGTATGGCATAATTTGGTTTATTTTCATTTTCTCGGAAACTAGTAGGCCTAGTATTAAGATTTTTGGTTTAAAATGTTCGTAATGAATGCCTCTACAAATCTTGTTATGGTCAAAACCACGCCAGACTTACCGTTTTTGAGAAAAAATATGTGCATCGCACAATAACATACATATTTTTACATATTTTCAGCTAAAAGTATGGCATAATTTGGTTTATTTTCATTTTCTCGGAAACTAGTAGGCCTAGAATTAAGATTTTTGGTTTAAAATGTTCGTAATGAATGCCTCTACAAATCTTGCTATGGTCAAAACCACGCCAGACTCAACGTTTTTGAGAAAAAATATGTGCATCGCACAATAACATACATATTTTTACATATTTTCAGCTAAAAGTATGGCATAATTTGGTTTATTTTCATTTTCTCGGAAACTAGTAGGCCTAGAATTAAGATTTTTGGTTTAAAATGTTCGTAATGAATGCCTCTACAAATCTTGTTATGGTCAAAACCACGCCAGACTTACCGTTTTTGAGAAAAAATATGTGCATCGCACAATAACATACATATTTTTACATATTTTCAGTTAAAAGTATGGCATAATTTGGTTTATTTTCATTTTCTCGGAATCTTGTTATGGTCAAAACCACGCCAGACTTACCGTTTTTGAGAAAAAATATGTGCATCGCACAATAACATACATATTTTCAGCTAAAAGTATGGCATAATTTGGTTTATTTTCATTTTCTCGGAAACTAGTAGGCCTAGAATTAAGATTTTTGGTTTAAAATGTTCGTAATGAATGCCTCTACAAATCTTGTTATGGTCAAAACCACGCCAGACTTACCGTTTTTGAGAAAAAATATGTGCATCGCACAATAACATACATATTTTCAGCTAAAAGTATGGCATAATTTGGTTTATTTTCATTTTCTCGGAAACTAGTAGGCCTAGAATTAAGATTTTTGGTTTAAAATGGTTGTTATGGTCAAAACCACGCCAGACTTACCGTTTTGAGAAAAAATATGTGCATCGCACAATAACATACATATTTTTACATATTTTCAGCTAAAAGTATGGCATAATTTGGTTTATTTTCATTTTCTCGGAAACTAGTAGGCCTAGAATTAAGATTTTTGGTTTAAAATGTTCGTAATGAATGCCTCTACAAATCTTGTTATGGTCAAAACCACGCCAGACTTACCGTTTTTGAGAAAAAATATGTGCATCGCACAATAACATACATATTTTCAGCTAAAAGTATGGCATAATTTGGTTTATTTTCATTTTCTCGGAAACTAGTAGGCCTAGAATTAAGATTTTTGGTTTAAAATGTTCGTAATGAATGCCTCTACAAATCTTGCTATGGTCAAAACCACGCCAGACTTACCGTTTTTGAGAAAAAATATGTGCATCGCACAATAACATACATATTTTTACATATTTTCAGCTAAAAGTATGGCATAATTTGGTTTATTTTCATTTTCTCGGAAACTAGTAGGCCTAGAATTAAGATTTTTGGTTTAAAATGTTCGTAATGAATGCCTCTACAAATCTTGTTATGGTCAAAACAACGCCAGACTTACCGTTTTTGAGAAAAAATATGTGCATCGCACAATAACATACATATTTTTACATATTTTCAGCTAGAAGTATGGCATAATTTGGTTTATTTTCATTTTCTCGGAAACTAGTAGGCCTAGAATTAAGATTTCTGGTTTAAAATGTTCGTAATGAATGCCTCTACAAATCTTGTTATGGTCAAAACCACGCCAGACTTACCGTTTTTGAGAAAAAATATGTGCATCGCACAATAACATACATATTTTCAGCTAAAAGTATGGCATAATTTGGTTTATTTTCATTTTCTCGGAAACTAGTAGGCCTAGAATTAAGATTTTTGGTTTAAAATGTTCGTAATGAATGCCTCTACAAATCTTGTTATGGTCAAAACCACGCCAGACTTACCGTTTTTGAGAAAAAATATGTGCATCGCACAATAACATACATATTTTTACATATTTTCAGCTAAAAGTATGGCATAATTTGGTTTATTTTCATTTTCTCGGAAACTAGTAGGCCTAGAATTAAGATTTTTGGTTTAAAATGTTCGTAATGAATGCCTCTACAAATCTTGTTATGGTCAAAACCACGCCAGACTTACCGTTTTTGAGAAAAAATATGTGCATCGCACAATAACATACATATTTTTACATATTTTCAGCTAAAAGTATGGCATAATTTGGTTTATTTTCATTTTCTCGGAAACTAGTAGGCCTAGAATTAAGATTTTTGGTTTAAAATGTTCGTAATGAATGCCTCTACAAATCTTGTTATGATCAAAACCACGCCAGACTTACCGTTTTTGAGAAAAAATATGTGCATCGCACAATAACATACATATTTTTACATATTTTCAGCTAAAAGTATGGCATAATTTGGTTTATTTTAATTTTCTCGGAAACTAGTAGGCCTAGAATTAAGATTTTTGGTTTAAAATGTTCGTAATGAATGCCTCTACAAATCTTGTTATGGTCAAAACCACGCCAGACTTACCGTTTTTGAGAAAAAATATGTGCATCGCACAATAACATACATATTTTTACATATTTTCAGCTAAAAGTATGGCATAATTTGGTTTATTTTAATTTTCTCGGAAACTAGTGGGCCTAGAATTAAGATTTTTGGTTTAAAATGTTCGTAATGAATGCCTCTACAAATCTTGTTGTGGTCAAAACCACGCCAGACTTACCGTTTTTGAGAAAAAATATGTGCATCGCACAATAACATACATATTTTCAGCTAAAAGTATGGCATAATTTGGTTTATTTTCATTTTCTCGGAAACTAGTAGGCCTAGAATTAAGATTTTTGGTTTAAAATGTTCGTAATGAATGCCTCTACAAATCTTGTTATGGTCAAAACCACGCCAGACTTACCGTTTTTGAGAAAAAATATGTGCATCGCACAATAACATACATATTTTCAGCTAAAAGTATGGCATAATTTGGTTTATTTTCATTTTCTCGGAAACTAGTAGGCCTAGAATTAAGATTTTTGGTTTAAAATGTTCGTAATGAATGCCTCTACAAATCTTGTTATGGTCAAAACAACGCCAGACTTACCGTTTTTGAGAAAAAATATGTGCATCGCACAATAACATACATATTTTTACATATTTTCAGCTAAAAGTATGGCATAATTTGGTTTATTTTCATTTTCTCGGAAACTAGTAGGCCTAGAATTAAGATTTTTGGTTTAAAATGTTCGTAATGAATGCCTCTACAAATCTTGTTATGGTCAAAACCAAGCCAGACTTACCGTTTTTGAGAAAAAATATGTGCATCGCACAATAACATACATATTTTTACATATTTTCAGCTAAAAGTATGGCATAATTTGGTTTATTTTCATTTTCTCGGAAACTAGTAGGCCTAGAATTAAGATTTTTGGTTTAAAATGTTCGTAATGAATGCCTCTACAAATCTTGTTATGGTCAAAACCACGCCAGACTTACCGTTTTTGAGAAAAAATATGTGCATCGCACAATAACATACATATTTTTACATATTTTCAGCTAAAAGTATGGCATAATTTGGTTTATTTTCATTTTCTCGGAAACTAGTAGGCCTAGAATTAAGATTTTTGGTTTAAAATGTTCGTAATGAATGCCTCTACAAATCTTGTTATGGTCAAAACCACGCCAGACTTACCGTTTTTGAGAAAAAATATGTGCATCGCACAATAACATACATATTTTCAGCTAAAAGTATGGCATAATTTGGTTTATTTTCATTTTCTCGGAAACTAGTAGGCCTAGAATTAAGATTTTTGGTTTAAAATGTTCGTAATGAATGCCTCTACAAATCTTGTTATGGTCAAAACCACGCCAGACTTACCGTTTTTGAGAAAAAATATGTGCATCGCACAATAACATACATATTTTCAGCTAAAAGTATGGCATAATTTGGTTTATTTTCATTTTCTCGGAAACTAGTAGGCCTAGAATTAAGATTTTTGGTTTAAAATGTTCGTAATGAATGCCTCTACAAATCTTGTTATGGTCAAAACCACGCCAGACTTACCGTTTTTGAGAAAAAATATGTGCATCGCACAATAACATACATATTTTCAGCTAAAAGTATGGCATAATTTGGTTTATTTTCATTTTCTCGGAAACTAGTAGGCCTAGAATTAGGATTTTTGGTTTAAAATGTTCGTAATGAATGCCTCTACAAATCTTGTTATGGTCAAAACCACGCCAGACTTACCGTTTTTGAGAAAAAATATGTGCATCGCACAATAACATACATATTTTCAGCTAAAAGTATGGCATAATTTGGTTTATTTTCATTTTCTCGGAAACTAGTAGGCCTAGAATTAAGATTTTTGGTTTAAAATGTTCGTAATGAATGCCTCTACAAATCTTGTTATGGTCAAAACCACTCCAGACTTACCGTTTTTGAGAAAAAATATGTGCATCGCACAATAACATACATATTTTCAGCTAAAAGTATGGCATAATTTGGTTTATTTTCATTTTCTCGGAAACTAGTAGGCCTAGAATTAAGATTTTTGGTTTAAAATGTTCGTAATGAATGCCTCTACAAATCTTGTTATGGTCAAAACAACGCCAGACTTACCGTTTTTGAGAAAAAATATGTGCATCGCACAATAACATACATATTTTTACATATTTTCAGCTAAAAGTATGGCATAATTTGGTTTATTTTCATTTTCTCGGAAACTAGTAGGCCTAGAATTAAGATTTTTGGTTTAAAATGTTCGTAATGAATGCCTCTACAAATCTTGTTATGGTCAAAACCACGCCAGACTTACCGTTTTTGAGAAAAAATATGTGCATCGCACAATAACATACATATTTTTACATATTTTCAGCTAAAAGTATGGCATAATTTGGTTTATTTTCATTTTCTCGGAAACTAGTAGGCCTAGAGTTAAGATTTTTGGTTTAAAATGTTCGTAATGAATGCCTCTACAAATCTTGTTATGGTCAAAACCACGCCAGACTTACCGTTTTTGAGAAAAAATATGTGCATCGCACAATAACATACATATTTTTACATATTTTCAGCTAAAAGTATGGCATAATTTGGTTTATTTTCATTTTCTCGGAAACTAGTAGGCCTAGAATTAAGATTTTTGGTTTAAAATGTTCGTAATGAATGCCTCTACAAATCTTGTTATGGTCAAAACCACGCCAGACTTACCGTTTTTGAGAAAAAATATGTGCATCGCACAATAACATACATATTTTTACATATTTTCAGCTAAAAGTATGGCATAATTTGGTTTATTTTCATTTTCTCGGAAACTAGTAGGCCTAGAATTAAGATTTTTGGTTTAAAATGTTCGTAATGAATGCCTCTACAAATCTTGTTATGGTCAAAACCACGCCAGACTTACCGTTTTTGAGAAAAAATATGTGCATCGCACAATAACATACATATTTTCAGCTAAAAGTATGGCATAATTTGGTTTATTTTCATTTTCTCGGAAACTGGTAGGCCTAGAATTAAGATTTTTGGTTTAAAATGTTCGTAATGAATGCCTCTACAAATCTTGTTATGGTCAAAACCACGCCAGACTTACCGTTTTTGAGAAAAAATATGTGCATCGCACAATAACATACATATTTTCAGCTAAAAGTATGGCATAATTTGGTTTATTTTCATTTTCTCGGAAACTAGTAGGCCTAGAATTAAGATTTTTGGTTTAAAATGTTCGTAATGAATGCCTCTACAAATCTTGTTATGGTCAAAACCACGCCAGACTTACCGTTTTTGAGAAAAAATATGTGCATCGCACAATAACATACATATTTTCAGCTAAAAGTATGGCATAATTTGGTTTATTTTCATTTTCTCGGAAACTAGTAGGCCTAGAATTAAGATTTTTGGTTTAAAATGTTCGTAATGAATGCCTCTACAAATCTTGTTATGGTCAAAACCACGCCAGACTTACCGTTTTTGAGAAAAAATATGTGCATCGCACAATAACATACATATTTTCAGCTAAAAGTATGGCATAATTTGGTTTATTTTCATTTTCTCGGAAACTAGTAGGCCTAGAATTAAGATTTTTGGTTTAAAATGTTCGTAATGAATGCCTCTACAAATCTTGTTATGGTCAAAACCACGCCAGACTTACCGTTTTTGAGAAAAAATATGTGCATCGCACAATAACATACATATTTTCAGCTAAAAGTATGGCATAATTTGGTTTATTTTCATTTTCTCGGAAACTAGTAGGCCTAGAATTAAGATTTTTGGTTTAAAATGTTCGTAATGAATGCCTCTACAAATCTTGTTATGGTCAAAACAACGCCAGACTTACCGTTTTTGAGAAAAAATATGTGCATCGCACAATAACATACATATTTTTACATATTTTCAGCTAAAAGTATGGCATAATTTGGTTTATTTTCATTTTCTCGGAAACTAGTAGGCCTAGAATTAAGATTTTTGGTTTAAAATGTTCGTAATGAATGCCTCTACAAATCTTGTTATGGTCAAAACCACGCCAGACTTACCGTTTTTGAGAAAAAATATGTGCATCGCACAATAACATACATATTTTTACATATTTTCAGCTAAAAGTATGGCATAATTTGGTTTATTTTCATTTTCTCGGAAACTAGTAGGCCTAGAATTAAGATTTTTGGTTTAAAATGTTCGTAATGAATGCCTCTACAAATCTTATTATGGTCAAAACCACGCCAGACTTACCGTTTTTGAGAAAAAATATGTGCATCGCACAATAACATACATATTTTTACATATTTTCAGCTAAAAGTATGGCATAATTTGGTTTATTTTCATTTTCTCGGAAACTAGTAGGCCTAGAATTAAGATTTTTGGTTTAAAATGTTCGTTATGAATGCCTCTACAAATCTTGTTATGGTCAAAACCACGCCAGACTTACCGTTTTTGAGAAAAAATATGTGCATCGCACAATAACATACATATTTTTACATATTTTCAGCTAAAAGTATGGCATAATTTGGTTTATTTTCATTTTCTCGGAAACTAGTAGGCCTAGAATTAAGATTTTTGGTTTAAAATGTTCGTAATGAATGCCTCTACAAATCTTGTTATGGTCAAAACCACGCCAGACTTACCGTTTTTGAGAAAAAATATGTGCATCGCACAATAACATACATATTTTTACATATTTTCAGCTAAAAGTATGGCATAATTTGGTTTATTTTCATTTTCTCGGAAACTAGTAGGCCTAGAATTAAGATTTTTGGTTTAAAATGTTCGTAATGAATGCCTCTACAAATCTTGTTATGGTCAAAACCACGCCAGACTTACCGTTTTCGAGAAAAAATATGTGCATCGCACAATAACATACATATTTTCAGCTAAAAGTATGGCATAATTTGGTTTATTTTCATTTTCTCGGAAACTAGTAGGCCTAGAATTAAGATTTTTGGTTTAAAATGTTCGTAATGAATGCCTCTACAAATCTTGTTATGGTCAAAACCACGCCAGATTTACCGTTTTTGAGAAAAAATATGTGCATCGCACAATAACATACATATTTTCAGCTAAAAGTATGGCATAATTTGGTTTATTTTCATTTTCTCGGAAACTAGTAGGCCTAGAATTAAGATTTTTGGTTTAAAATGTTCGTAATGAATGCCTCTACAAATCTTGTTATGGTCAAAACCACGCCAGACTTACCGTTTTTGAGAAAAAATATGTGCATCGCACAATAACATACATATTTTTACATATTTTCAGCTAAAAGTATGGCATAATTTGGTTTATTTTCATTTTCTCGGAAACTAGTAGGCCTAGAATTAAGATTTTTGGTTTAAAATGTTCGTAATGAATGCCTCTACAAATCTTGTTATGGTCAAAACCACGCCAGACTTACCGTTTTTGAGAAAAAATATGTGCATCGCACAATAACATGCATTTTTTCAGCTAAAAGTATGGCATAATTTGGTTTATTTTCATTTTCTCGGAAACTAGTAGGCCTAGAATTAAGATTTTTGGTTTAAAATGTTCGTAATGAATGCCTCTACAAATCTTGTTATGGTCAAAACCACGCCAGACTTATCGTTTTTGAGAAAAAATATGTGCATCGCACAATAACATACATATTTTTACATATTTTCAGCTAAAAGTATGGCATAATTTGGTTTATTTTCATTTTCTCGGAAACTAGTAGGCCTAGAATTAAGATTTTTGGTTTAAAATGTTCGTAATGAATGCCTCTACAAATCTTGTTATGGTCAAAACCACGCCAGACTTACCGTTTTCGAGAAAAAATATGTGCATCGCACAATAACATACATATTTTCAGCTAAAAGTATGGCATAATTTGGTTTATTTTCATTTTCTCGGAAACTAGTAGGCCTAGAATTAAGATTTTTGGTTTAAAATGTTCGTAATGAATGCCTCTACAAATCTTGTTATGGTCAAAACCACGCCAGATTTACCGTTTTTGAGAAAAAATATGTGCATCGCACAATAACATACATATTTTCAGCTAAAAGTATGGCATAATTTGGTTTATTTTCATTTTCTCGGAAACTAGTAGGCCTAGAATTAAGATTTTTGGTTTAAAATGTTCGTAATGAATGCCTCTACAAATCTTGTTATGGTCAAAACCACGCCAGACTTACCGTTTTTGAGAAAAAATATGTGCATCGCACAATAACATACATATTTTTTCATATTTTCAGCTAAAAGTATGGCATAATTTGGTTTATTTTCATTTTCTCGGAAACTAGTAGGCCTAGAATTAAGATTTTTGGTTTAAAATGTTCGTAATGAAAGCCTCTACAAATCTTGTTATGGTCAAAACCACGCCAGACTTACCGTTTTTGAGAAAAAATATGTGCATCGCACAATAACATACATATTTTTACATATTTTCAGCTAAAAGTATGGCATAATTTGGTTTATTTTCATTTTCTCGGAAACTAGTAGGCCTAGAATTAAGATTTTTGGTTTAAAATGTTCGTAATGAATGCCTCTACAAATCTTGTTATGGTCAAAACCACGCCAGACTTACCGTTTTTGAGAAAAAATATGTGCATCGCACAATAACATACATATTTTTACATATTTTCAGCTAAAAGTATGGCATAATTTGGTTTATTTTCATTTTCTCGGAAACTAGTAGGCCTAGAATTAAGATTTTTGGTTTAAAATGTTCGTAATGAATGCCTCTACAAATCTTGTTATGGTCAAAACCACGCCAGACTTACCGTTTTTGAGAAAAAATATGTGCATCGCACAATAACATACATATTTTCAGCTAAAAGTATGGCATAATTTGGTTTATTTTCATTTTCTCGGAAACTAGTAGGCCTAGAATTAAGATTTTTGGTTTAAAATGTTCGTAATGAATGCCTCTACAAATCTTGTTATGGTCAAAACCACGCCAGACTTACCGTTTTTGAGAAAAAATATGTGCATCGCACAATAACATACATATTTTCAGCTAAAAGTATGGCATAATTTGGTTTATTTTCATTTTCTCGGAAACTAGTAGGCCTAGAATTAAGATTTTTGGTTTAAAATGTTCGTAATGAATGCCTCTACAAATCTTGTTATGGTCAAAACCACGCCAGACTTATCGTTTTTGAGAAAAAATATGTGCATCGCACAATAACATACATATTTTTACATATTTTCAGCTAAAAGTATGGCATAATTTGGTTTATTTTCATTTTCTCGGAAACTAGTAGGCCTAGAATTAAGATTTTTGGTTTAAAATGTTCGTAATGAATGCCTCTACAAATCTTGTTATGGTCAAAACCACGCCAGACTTACCGTTTTTGAGAAAAAATATGTGCATCGCACAATAACATACATATTTTCAGCTAAAAGTATGGCATAATTTGGTTTATTTTCATTTTCTCGGAAACTAGTAGGCCTAGAATTACGATTTTTGGTTTAAAATGTTCGTAATGAATGCCTCTACAAATCTTGTTATGGTCAAAACCACGCCAGACTTACCGTTTTTGAGAAAAAATATGTGCATCGCACAATAACATACATATTTTCAGCTAAAAGTATGGCATAATTTGGTTTATTTTCATTTTCTCGGAAACTAGTAGGCCTAGAATTAAGATTTTTGGTTTAAAATGTTCGTAATGAATGCCTCTACAAATCTTGTTATGGTCAAAACCACGCCAGACTTACCGTTTTTGAGAAAAAATATGTGCATCGCACAATAACATACATATTTTTACATATTTTCAGCTAAAAGTATGGCATAATTTGGTTTATTTTCATTTTCTCGGAAACTAGTAGGCCTAGAATTAAGATTTTTGGTTTAAAATGTTCGTAATGAATGCCTCTACAAATCTTGTTATGGTCAAAACCACGCCAGACTTACCGTTTTTGAGAAAAAATATGTGCATCGCACAATAACATACATATTTTCAGCTAAAAGTATGGCATAATTTGGTTTATTTTCATTTTCTCGGAAACTAGTAGGCCTAGAATTAAGATTTTTGGTTTAAAATGTTCGTAATGAATGCCTCTACAAATCTTGTTATGGTCAAAACCACGCCAGACTTACCGTTTTTGAGAAAAAATATGTGCATCGCACAATAACATACATATTTTCAGCTAAAAGTATGGCATAATTTGGTTTATTTTCATTTTCTCGGAAACTAGTAGGCCTAGAATTAAGATTTTTGGTTTAAAATGTTCGTAATGAATGCCTCTACAAATCTTGTTATGGTCAAAACCACGCCAGACTTACCGTTTTTGAGAAAAAATGTGTGCATCGCACAATAACATACATATTTTCAGCTAAAAGTATGGCATAATTTGGTTTATTTTCATTTTCTCGGAAACTAGTAGGCCTAGAATTAAGATTTTTGGTTTAAAATGTTCGTAATGAATGCCTCTACAAATCTTGTTATGGTCAAAACCACGCCAGACTTACCGTTTTTGAGAAAAAATATGTGCATCGCACAATAACATACATATTTTTACATATTTTCAGCTAAAAGTATGGCATAATTTGGTTTATTTTCATTTTCTCGGAAACTAGTAGGCCTAGAATTAAGATTTTTGGTTTAAAATGTTCGTAATGAATGCCTCTACAAATCTTGTTATGGTCAAAACCACGCCAGACTTACCGTTTTTGAGAAAAAATATGTGCATCGCACAATAAAGCTAAAAGTATGGCATAATTTGGTTTATTTTCATTTTCTCGGAAACTAGTAGGCCTAGAATTAAGATTTTTGGTTTAAAATGTTCGTAATGAATGCCTCTACAAATCTTGTTATGGTCAAAACCACGCCAGACTTACCGTTTTTGAGAAAAAATATGTGCATCGCACAATAACATACATATTTTCAGCTAAAAGTATGGCATAATTTGGTTTATTTTCATTTTCTCGGAAACTAGTAGGCCTAGAATTAAGATTTTTGGTTTAAAATGTTCGTAATGAATGCCTCTACAAATCTTGTTATGGTCAAAACCACGCCAGACTTACCGTTTTTGAGAAAAAATATGTGCATCGCACAATAACATACATATTTTCAGCTAAAAGTATGGCATAATTTGGTTTATTTTCATTTTCTCGGAAACTAGTAGGCCTAGAATTAAGATTTTTGGTTAAAATGTTCGTAATGAATGCCTCTACAAATCTTGTTATGGTCAAAACCACGCCAGACTTA
>CAKNEX010000117.1:0-126675 GCA_930367185.1 Myathropa florea | reverse complement strand
AAATCTTAATTCTAGGCCTACTAGTTCCGAGAAAATGAAAATAAACCAAATTATGCCATACTTTTAGCTGAAAATATGTATGTTATTGTGCGATGCACATATTTTTTCTCAAAAACGGTAAGTCTGGCGTGGTTTTTGACCATAACAAGATTTGTAGAGGCATTCATTACGAACATTTTAAACCAAAAATCTTAATTCTAGGCCTACTAGTTTCCGAGAAAATGAAAATAAACCAAATTATGCCATACTTTTAGCTGAAAATATGTATGTTATTGTGCGATGCACATATTTTTTCTCAAAAACGGTAAGTCTGGCGTGGTTTTGACCATAACAAGATTTGTAGAGGCATTCATTACGAACATTTTAAACCAAAAATCTTAATTCTAGGCCTACTAGTTTCCGAGAAAATGAAAATAAACCAAATTATGCCATACTTTTAGCTGAAAATATGTATGTTATTGTGCGATGCACATATTTTTTCTCAAAACGGTAAGTCTGGCGTGGTTTTGACCATAACAAGATTTGTAGAGGCATTCATTACGAACATTTTAAACCAAAAATCTTAATTCTAAGGCCTACTAGTTTCCGAGAAAATGAAAATAAACCAAATTAATGCCATACTTTTAGCTGAAAATATGTATGTTATTGTGCGATGCACATATTTTTTCTCAAAAACGGTAAGTCTGGCGTGGTTTTGACCATAACAAGATTTGTAGAGGCATTCATTACGAACATTTTAAACCAAAATCTTAATTCTAGGCCTACTAGTTTCCGAGAAAATGAAAATAAACCAAATTATGCCATACTTTTAGCTGAAAATATGTATGTTATTGTGCGATGCACATATTTTTTCTCAAAAACGGTAAGTCTGGCGTGGTTTTGACCATAACAAGATTTGTAGAGGCATTCATTACGAACATTTTAAACCAAAAATCTTAATTCTAGGCCTACTAGTTTCCGAGAAAATGAAAATAAACCAAATTATGCCATACTTTTAGCTGAAATATGTAAAAATATGTATGTTATTGTGCGATGCACATAATTTTTCTCAAAACGGTAAGTCTGGCGTGGTTTTGACCGTAACAAGATTTGTAGAGGCATTCATTACGAACATTTTAAACCAAAAATCTTAATTCTAGGCCTACTAGTTTCCGAGAAATGAAAATAAACCAAATTATGCCATACTTTTAGCTGAAAATATGTATGTTATTGTGCGATGCACATATTTTTTCTCAAAAACGGTAAGTCTGGCGTGGTTTTGACCATAACAAGATTTGTAGAGGCATTCATTACGAACATTTTAAACCAAAAATCTTAATTCTAGGCCTACTAGTTTCCGAGAAAATGAAAATAAACCAAATTATGCCATACTTTTAGCTGAAAATATGTAAAAATATGTATGTTATTGTGCGATGCACATATTTTTTCTCAAATACGGTAAGTCTGGCGTGGTTTTGACCATAACAAGATTTGTAGAGGCATTCATTACCAACATTTTTAACCAAAAATCTTAATTCTAGGCCTACTAGTTTCCGAGAAAATGAAAATAAACCAAATTATGCCATACTTTTAGCTGAAAATATGTAAAAATATGTATGTTATTGTGCGATGCACATATTTTTTCTCAAAAACGGTAAGTCTGGCGTGGTTTTGACCATAACAAGATTTGTAGAGGCATTCATTACGAACATTTTAAACCAAAATCTTAATTCTAGGCCTACTAGTTTCCGAGAAAATGAAAATAAACCAAATTATGCCATACTTTTAGCTGAAAATATGTAAAAATATGTATGTTATTGTGCGATGCACATATTTTTTCTCAAAAACGGTAAGTCTGGCGTGGTTTTGACCATAACAAGATTTGTAGAGGCATTCATTACGAACATTTTAAACCAAAAATCTTAATTCTAGGCCTACTAGTTTCCGAGAAAATGAAAATAAACCAAATTATGCCATACTTTTAGCTGAAAATATGTATGTTATTGTGCGATGCACATATTTTTTCTCAAAAACGGTAAGTCTGGCGTGGTTTTGACCATAACAAGATTTGTAGAGGCATTCATTACGAACATTTTAAACCAAAAATCTTAATTCTAGGCCTACTAGTTTCGAGAAAATGAAAATAAACCAAATTATGCCATACTTTTAGCTGAAAATATGTAAAAATATGTATGTTATTGTGCGATGCACATATTTTTTCTCAAAAACGGTAAGTCTGGCGTGGTTTTGACCATAACAAGATTTGTAGAGGCATTCATTACGAACATTTTAAACCAAAAATCTTAATTCTAGGCCTACTAGTTTCCGAGAAAATGAAAATAAACCAAATTATGCCATACTTTTAGCTGAAAATATGTATGTTATTGTGCGATGCACATATTTTTTCTCAAAAACGGTAAGTCTGGCGTGGTTTTGACCATAACAAGATTTGTAGAGGCATTCATTACGAACATTTTAAACCAAAAATCTTAATTCTAGGCCTACTAGTTTCCGAGAAAATGAAAATAAACCAAATTATGCCATACTTTTAGCTGAAAATATGTATGTTATTGTGCGATGCACATATTTTTTCTCAAAAACGGTAAGTCTGGCGTGGTTTTGACCATAACAAGATTTGTAGAGGCATTCATTACGAACATTTTAAACCAAAAATCTTAATTCTAGGCCTACTAGTTTCCGAGAAAATGAAAATAAACCAAATTATGCCATACTTTTAGCTGAAAATATGTAAAAATATGTATGTTATTGTGCGATGCACATATTTTTTCTCAAAAACGGTAAGTCTGGCGTGGTTTTGACCATAACAAGATTTGTAGAGGCATTCATTACGAACATTTTAAACCAAAAATCTTAATTCTAGGCCTACTAGTTTCCGAGAAAATGAAAATAAACCAAATTATGCCATACTTTTAGCTGACAATATGTATGTTATTGTGCGATGCACATATTTTTTCTCAAAAACGGTAAGTCTGGCGTGGTTTTGACCATAACAAGATTTGTAGAGGCATTCATTACGAACATTTTAAACCAAAAATCTTAATTCTAGGCCTACTAGTTTCCGAGAAAATGAAAATAAACAAATTATGCCATACTTTTAGCTGAAAATATGTAAAAATATGTATGTTATTGTGCGATGCACATATTTTTTCTCAAAACGGTAAGTCTGGCGTGGTTTTGACCATAACAAGATTTGTAGAGGCATTCATTACGAACATTTTAAACCAAAAATCTTAATTCTAGGCCTACTAGTTTCCGAGAAAATGAAAATAAACCAAATTATGCCATACTTTTAGCTGAAAATATGTATGTTATTGTGCGATGCACATATTTTTCTCAAAAACGGTAAGTCTGGCGTGGTTTTGACCATAACAAGATTTGTAGAGGCATTCATTACGAACATTTTAAACCGAAAATCTTAATTCTAGGCCTACTAGTTCCGAGAAAATGAAAATAAACCAAATTATGCCATACTTTTAGCTGAAAATATGTAAAAATATGTATGTTATTGTGCGATGCACATATTTTTTCTCAAAAACGGTAAGTCTGGCGTGGTTTTGACCATAACAAGATTTGTAGAGGCATTCATTACGAACATTTTAAACCAAAAATCTTAATTCTAGGCCTACTAGTTTCCGAGAAAATGAAAATAAACCAAATTATGCCATACTTTTAGCTGAAAATATGTAAAAATATGTATGTTATTATGCGATGCACATATTTTTTCTCAAAAACGGTAAGTCTGGCGTGGTTTTGACCACAACAAGATTTGTAGAGGCATTCATTACGAATATTTTAAACCAAAAATCTTAATTCTAGGCCTACTAGTTTCCGAGAAAATGAAAATAAACCAAATTATGCCATACTTTTAGCTGAAAATATGTATGTTATTGTGCGATGCACATATTTTTTCTCAAAAACGGTAAGTCTGGGGGGGTTTTGACCATAACAAGATTTGTAGAGGCATTCATTACGAACATTTTAAACCAAAAATCTTAATTCTAGGCCTACTAGTTTCCGAGAAAATGAAAATAAACCAAATTATGCCATACTTTTAGCTGAAAATATGTATGTTATTGTGCGATGCACATATTTTTTCTCAAAAACGGTAAGTCTGGCGTGGTTTTGACCATAACAAGATTTGTAGAGGCATTCATTACGAACATTTTAAACCAAAAATCTTAATTCTAGGCCTACTAGTTTCCGAGAAAATGAAAATAAACCAAATTATGCCATACTTTTAGCTGAAAATATGTATGTTATTGTGCGATGCACATATTTTTTCTCAAAAACGGTAAGTCTGGCGTGGTTTTGACCATAACAAGATTTGTAGAGGCATTCATTACGAACATTTTAAACCAAAAATCTTAATTCTAGGCCTACTAGTTTCCGAGAAAATGAAAATAAACCAAATTATGCCATACTTTTAGCTGAAAATATGTAAAAATATGTATGTTATTGTGCGATGCACATATTTTTTCTCAAAAACGGTAAGTCTGGCGTGGTTTTGACCATAACAAGATTTGTAGAGGCATTCATTACGAACATTTTAAACCAAAAATCTTAATTCTAGGCCTACTAGTTTCCGAGAAAATGAAAATAAACCAAATTATGCCATACTTTTAGCTGAAAATATGTATGTTATTGTGCGATGCACATATTTTTTCTCAAAAACGGTAAGTCTGGCGTGGTTTTGACCATAACAAGATTTGTAGAGGCATTCATTACGAACATTTTAAACCAAAAATCTTAATTCTAGGCCTACTAGTTTCCGAGAAAATGAAAATAAACCAAATTATGCCATACTTTTAGCTGAAAATATGTATGTTATTGTGCGATGCACATATTTTTTCTCAAAAACGGTAAGTCTGGCGTGGTTTTGACCATAACAAGATTTGTAGAGGCATTCATTACGAACATTTTAAACCAAAAATCTTAATTCTAGGCCTACTAGTTTCCGAGAAAATGAAAATAAACCAAATTATGCCATACTTTTAGCTGAAAATATGTAAAAATATGTATGTTATTGTGCGATGCACATATTTTTTCTCAAAAACGGTAAGTCTGGCGTGGTTTTGACCATAACAAGATTTGTAGAGGCATTCATTACGAACATTTTAAACCAAAAATCTTAATTCTAGGCCTACTAGTTTCCGAGAAAATGAAAATAAACCAAATTATGCCATACTTTTAGCTGAAAATATGTAAAAATATGTATGTTATTATGCGATGCACATATTTTTTCTCAAAAACGGTAAGTCTGGCGTGGTTTTGACAACAACAAGATTTGTAGAGGCATTCATTACGAACATTTTAAACCAAAAATCTTAATTCTAGGCCTACTAGTTTCCGAGAAAATGAAAATAAACCAAATTATGCCATACTTTTAGCTGAAAATATGTATGTTATTGTGCGATGCACATATTTTTTCTCAAAAACGGTAAGTCTGGCGTGGTTTTGACCATAACAAGATTTGTAGAGGCATTCATTACGAACATTTTAAACCAAAAATCTTAATTCTAGGCCTACTAGTTTCCGAGAAAATGAAAATAAACCAAATTATGCCATACTTTTAGCTGAAAATATGTATGTTATTGTGCGATGCACATATTTTTTCTCAAAAACGGTAAGTCTGGCGTGGTTTTGACCATAACAAGATTTGTAGAGGCATTCATTACGAACATTTTAAACCAAAAATCTTAATTCTAGGCCTACTAGTTTCCGAGAAAATGAAAATAAACCAAATTATGCCATACTTTTAGCTGAAAATATGTATGTTATTGTGCGATGCACATATTTTTTCTCAAAAACGGTAAGTCTGGCGTGGTTTTGACCATAACAAGATTTGTAGAGGCATTCATTACGAACATTTTAAACCAAAAATCTTAATTCTAGGCCTACTAGTTTCCGAGAAAATGAAAATAAACCAAATTATGCCATACTTTTAGCTGAAAATATGTAAAAATATGTATGTTATTGTGCGATGCACATATTTTTTCTCAAAAACGGTAAGTCTGGCGTGGTTTTGACCATAACAAGATTTGTAGAGGCATTCATTACGAACATTTTAAACCAAAAATCTTAATTCTAGGCCTACTAGTTTCCGAGAAAATGAAAATAAACCAAATTATGCCATACTTTTAGCTGAAAATATGTAAAAATATGTATGTTATTGTGCGATGCACATATTTTTTCTCAAAAACGGTAAGTCTGGCGTGGTTTTGACCATAACAAGATTTGTAGAGGCATTCATTACGAACATTTTAAACCAAAAATCTTAATTCTAGGCCTACTAGTTTCCGAGAAAATGAAAATAAACCAAATTATGCCATACTTTTAGCTGAAAATATGTATGTTATTGTGCGATGCACATATTTTTTCTCAAAAACGGTAAGTCTGGCGTGGTTTTGACCATAACAAGATTTGTAGAGGCATTCATTACGAACATTTTAAACCAAAAATCTTAATTCTAGGCCTACTAGTTTCCGAGAAAATGAAAATAAACCAAATTATGCCATACTTTTAGCTGAAAATATGTATGTTATTGTGCGATGCACATATTTTTTCTCAAAAACGGTAAGTCTGGCGTGGTTTTGACCATAACAAGATTTGTAGAGGCATTCATTACGAACATTTTAAACCAAAAATCTTAATTCTAGGCCTACTAGTTTCCGAGAAAATGGAAATAAACCAAATTATGCCATACTTTTAGCTGAAAATATGTATGTTATTGTGCGATGCACATATTTTTTCTCAAAAACGGTAAGTCTGGCGTGGTTTTGACCATAACAAGATTTGTAGAGGCATTCATTACGAACATTTTAAACAAAAAATCTTAATTCTAGGCCTACTAGTTTCCGAGAAAATGAAAATAAACCAAATTATGCCATACTTTTAGCTGAAAATATGTAAAAATATGTATGTTATTGTGCGATGCACATATTTTTTCTCAAAAACGGTAAGTCTGGCGTGGTTTTGACCATAACAAGATTTGTAGAGGCATTCATTACGAACATTTTAAACCAAAAATCTTAATTCTAGGCCTACTAGTTTCCGAGAAAATGAAAATAAACCAAATTATGCCATACTTTTAGCTGAAAATATGTAAAAATATGTATGTTATTGTGCGATGCACATATTTTTTCTCAAAAACGGTAAGTCTGGCGTGGTTTTGACCATTACAAGATTTGTAGAGGCATTCATTACGAACATTTTAAACCAAAAATCTTAATTCTAGGCCTACTAGTTTCCGAGAAAATGAAAATAAACCAAATTATGCCATACTTTTAGCTGAAAATATGTATGTTATTGTGCGATGCACATATTTTTTCTCAAAAACGGTAAGTCTGGCGTGGTTTTGACCATAACAAGATTTGTAGAGGCATTCATTACGAACATTTTAAACCAAAAATCTTAATTCTAGGCCTACTAGTTTCCGAGAAAATGAAAATAAACCAAATTATGCCATACTTTTAGCTGAAAATATGTATGTTATTGTGCGATGCACATATTTTTTCTCAAAAACGGTAAGTCTGGCGTGGTTTTGACCATAACAAGATTTGTAGAGGCATTCATTACGAACATTTTAAACCAAAAATCTTAATTCTAGGCCTACTAGTTTCCGAGAAAATGAAAATAAACCAAATTATGCCATACTTTTAGCTGAAAATATGTATGTTATTGTGCGATGCACATATTTTTTCTCAAAAACGGTAAGTCTGGCGTGGTTTTGACCATAACAAGATTTGTAGAGGCATTCATTACGAACATTTTAAACAAAAAATCTTAATTCTAGGCCTACTAGTTTCCGAGAAAATGAAAATAAACCAAATTATGCCATACTTTTAGCTGAAAATATGTAAAAATATGTATGTTATTGTGCGATGCACATATTTTTTCTCAAAAACGGTAAGTCTGGCGTGGTTTTGACCATAATAAGATTTGTAGAGGCATTCATTACGAACATTTTAAACCAAAAATCTTAATTCTAGGCCTACTAGTTTCCGAGAAAATGAAAATAAACCAAATTATGCCATACTTTTAGCTGAAAATATGTAAAAATATGTATGTTATTGTGCGATGCACATATTTTTTCTCAAAAACGGTAAGTCTGGCGTGGTTTTGACCATAACAAGATTTGTAGAGGCATTCATTACGAACATTTTAAACCAAAAATCTTAATTCTAGGCCTACTAGTTTCCGAGAAAATGAAAATAAACCAAATTATGCCATACTTTTAGCTGAAAATATGTATGTTATTGTGCGATGCACATATTTTTTCTCAAAAACGGTAAGTCTGGCGTGGTTTTGACCATAACAAGATTTGTAGAGGCATTCATTACGAACATTTTAAACCAAAAATCTTAATTCTAGGCCTACTAGTTTCCGAGAAAATGAAAATAAACCAAATTATGCCATACTTTTAGCTGAAAATATGTATGTTATTGTGCGATGCACATATTTTTTCTCAAAAACGGTAAGTCTGGCGTGGTTTTGACCATAACAAGATTTGTAGAGGCATTCATTACGAACATTTTAAACCAAAAATCTTAATTCTAGGCCTACTAGTTTCCGACAAAATGAAAATAAACCAAATTATGCCATACTTTTAGCTGAAAATATGTAAAAATATGTATGTTATTGTGCGATGCACATATTTTTTCTCAAAAACGGTAAGTCTGGCGTGGTTTTGACCATAACAAGATTTGTAGAGGCATTCATTACGAACATTTTAAACCAAAAATCTTAATTCTAGGCCTACTAGTTTCCGAGAAAATGAAAATAAACCAAATTATGCCATACTTTTAGCTGAAAATATGTATGTTATTGTGCGATGCACATATTTTTTCTCAAAAACGGTAAGTCTGGCGTGGTTTTGACCATAACAAGATTTGTAGAGGCATTCATTACGAACATTTTAAACCAAAAATCTTAATTCTAGGCCTACTAGTTTCCGAGAAAATGAAAATAAACCAAATTATGCCATACTTTTAGCTGAAAATATGTATGTTATTGTGCGATGCACATATTTTTTCTCAAAAACGGTAAGTCTGGCGTGGTTTTGACCATAACAAGATTTGTAGAGGCATTCATTACGAACATTTTAAACCAAAAATCTTAATTCTAGGCCTACTAGTTTCCGAGAAAATGAAAATAAACCAAATTATGCCATACTTTTAGCTGAAAATATGTATGTTATTGTGCGATGCACATATTTTTTCTCAAAAACGGTAAGTCTGGCGTGGTTTTGACCATAACAAGATTTGTAGAGGCATTCATTACGAACATTTTAAACCAAAAATCTTAATTCTAGGCCTACTAGTTTCCGAGAAAATGAAAATAAACCAAATTATGCCATACTTTTAGCTGAAAATATGTATGTCATTGTGCGATGCACATATTTTTTCTCAAAAACGGTAAGTCTGGCGTGGTTTTGACCATAACAAGATTTGTAGAGGCATTCATTACGAACATTTTAAACCAAAAATCTTAATTCTAGGCCTACTAGTTTCCGAGAAAATGAAAATAAACCAAATTATGCCATACTTTTAGCTGAAAATATGTATGTTATTGTGCGATGCACATATTTTTTCTCAAAAACGGTAAGTCTGGCGTGGTTTTGACCATAACAAGATTTGTAGAGGCATTCATTACGAACATTTTAAACCAAAAATCTTAATTCTAGGCCTACTAGTTTCCGAGAAAATGAAAATAAACCAAATTATGCCATACTTTTAGCTGAAAATATGTATGTTATTGTGCGATGCACATATTTTTTCTCAAAAACGGTAAGTCTGGCGTGGTTTTGACCATAACAAGATTTGTAGAGGCATTCATTACGAACATTTTAAACCAAAAATCTTAATTCTAGGCCTACTAGTTTCCGAGAAAATGAAAATAAACCAAATTATGCCATACTTTTAGCTGAAAATATGTATGTTATTGTGCGATGCACATATTTTTTCTCAAAAACGGTAAGTCTGGCGTGGTTTTGACCATAACAAGATTTGTAGAGGCATTCATTACGAACATTTTAAACCAAAAATCTTAATTCTAGGCCTACTAGTTTCCGAGAAAATGAAAATAAACCAAATTATGCCATACTTTTAGCTGAAAATATGTATGTTATTGTGCGATGCACATATTTTTTCTCAAAAACGGTAAGTCTGGCGTGGTTTTGACCATAACAAGATTTGTAGAGGCATTCATTACGAACATTTTAAACCAAAAATCTTAATTCTAGGCCTACTAGTTTCCGAGAAAATGAAAATAAACCAAATTATGCCATACTTTTAGCTGAAAATATGTATGTTATTGTGCGATGCACATATTTTTTCTCAAAAACGGTAAGTCTGGCGTGGTTTTGACCATAACAAGATTTGTAGAGGCATTCATTACGAACATTTTAAACCAAAAATCTTAATTCTAGGCCTACTAGTTTCCGAGAAAATGAAAATAAACCAAATTATGCCATACTTTTAGCTGAAAATATGTATGTTATTGTGCGATGCACATATTTTTTCTCAAAAACGGTAAGTCTGGCGTGGTTTTGACCATAACAAGATTTGTAGAGGCATTCATTACGAACATTTTAAACCAAAAATCTTAATTCTAGGCCTACTAGTTTCCGAGAAAATGAAAATAAACCAAATTATGCCATACTTTTAGCTGAAAATATGTATGTTATTGTGCGATGCACATATTTTTTCTCAAAAACGGTAAGTCTGGCGTGGTTTTGACCATAACAAGATTTGTAGAGGCATTCATTACGAACATTTTAAACCAAAAATCTTAATTCTAGGCCTACTAGTTTCCGAGAAAATGAAAATAAACCAAATTATGCCATACTTTTAGCTGAAAATATGTATGTTATTGTGCGATGCACATATTTTTTCTCAAAAACGGTAAGTCTGGCGTGGTTTTGACCATAACAAGATTTGTAGAGGCATTCATTACGAACATTTTAAACCAAAAATCTTAATTCTAGGCCTACTAGTTTCCGAGAAAATGAAAATAAACCAAATTATGCCATACTTTTAGCTGAAAATATGTATGTTATTGTGCGATGCACATATTTTTTCTCAAAAACGGTAAGTCTGGCGTGGTTTTGACCATAACAAGATTTGTAGAGGCATTCATTACGAACATTTTAAACCAAAAATCTTAATTCTAGGCCTACTAGTTTCCGAGAAAATGAAAATAAACCAAATTATGCCATACTTTTAGCTGAAAATATGTAAAAATATGTATGTTATTGTGCGATGCACATATTTTTTCTCAAAAACGGTAAGTCTGGCGTGGTTTTGACCATAACAAGATTTGTAGAGGCATTCATTACGAACATTTTAAACCAAAAATCTTAATTCTAGGCCTACTAGTTTCCGAGAAAATGAAAATAAACCAAATTATGCCATACTTTTAGCTGAAAATATGTATGTTATTGTGCGATGCACATATTTTTTCTCAAAAACGGTAAGTCTGGCGTGGTTTTGACCATAACAAGATTTGTAGAGGCATTCATTACGAACATTTTAAACCAAAAATCTTAATTCTAGGCCTACTAGTTTCCGAGAAAATGAAAATAAACCAAATTATGCCATACTTTTAGCTGAAAATATGTAAAAATATGTATGTTATTGTGCGATGCACATATTTTTTCTCAAAAACGGTAAGTCTGGCGTGGTTTTGACCATAACAAGATTTGTAGAGGCATTCATTACGAACATTTTAAACCAAAAATCTTAATTCTAGGCCTACTAGTTTCCGAGAAAATGAAAATAAACCAAATTATGCCATACTTTTAGCTGAAAATATGTATGTTATTGTGCGATGCACATATTTTTTCTCAAAAACGGTAAGTCTGGCGTGGTTTTGACCATAACAAGTTTTGTAGAGGCATTCATTACGAACATTTTAAACCAAAAATCTTAATTCTAGGCCTACTAGTTTCCGAGAAAATGAAAATAAACCAAATTATGCCATACTTTTAGCTGAAAATATGTAAAAATATGTATGTTATTGTGCGATGCACATATTTTTTCTCAAAAACGGTAAGTCTGGCGTGGTTTTGACCATAACAAGATTTGTAGAGGCATTCATTACGAACATTTTAAACCAAAAATATTAATTCTAGGCCTACTAGTTTCCGAGAAAATGAAAATAAACCAAATTATGCCATACTTTTAGCTGAAAATATGTATGTTATTGTGCGATGCACATATTTTTTCTCAAAAACGGTAAGTCTGGCGTGGTTTTGACCATAACAAGATTTGTAGAGGCATTCATTACGAACATTTTAAACCAAAAATCTTAATTCTAGGCCTACTAGTTTCCGAGAAAATGAAAATAAACCAAATTATGCCATACTTTTAGCTGAAAATATGTAAAAATATGTATGTTATTATGCGATGCACATATTTTTTCTCAAAAACGGTAAGTCTGGCGTGGTTTTGACCACAACAAGATTTCTAGAGGCATTCATTACGAACATTTTAAACCAAAAATATTAATTCTAGGCCTACTAGTTTCCGAGAAAATGAAAATAAACCAAATTATGCCATACTTTTAGCTGAAAATATGTATGTTATTGTGCGATGCACATATTTTTTCTCAAAAACGGTAAGTCTGGCGTGGTTTTGACCATAACAAGATTTGTAGAGGCATTCATTACGAACATTTTAAACCAAAAATCTTAATTCTAGGCCTACTAGTTTCCGAGAAAATGAAAATAAACCAAATTATGCCATACTTTTAGCTGAAAATATGTATGTTATTGTGCGATGCACATATTTTTTCTCAAAAACGGTAAGTCTGGCGTGGTTTTGACCATAACAAGATTTGTAGAGGCATTCATTACGAACATTTTAAACCAAAAATCTTAATTCTAGGCCTACTAGTTTCCGAGAAAATGAAAATAAACCAAATTATGCCATACTTTTAGCTGAAAATATGTATGTTATTGTGCGATGCACATATTTTTTCTCAAAAACGGTAAGTCTGGCGTGGTTTTGACCATAACAAGATTTGTAGAGGCATTCATTACGAACATTTTAAACCAAAAATCTTAATTCTAGGCCTACTAGTTTCCGACAAAATGAAAATAAACCAAATTATGCCATACTTTTAGCTGAAAATATGTAAAAATATGTATGTTATTGTGCGATGCACATATTTTTTCTCAAAAACGGTAAGTCTGGCGTGGTTTTGACCATAACAAGATTTGTAGAGGCATTCATTACAAACATTTTAAACCAAAAATCTTAATTCTAGGCCTACTAGTTTCCGAGAAAATGAAAATAAACCAAATTATGCCATACTTTTAGCTGAAAATATGTATGTTATTGTGCGATGCACATATTTTTTCTCAAAAACGGTAAGTCTGGCGTGGTTTTGACCATAACAAGATTTGTAGAGGCATTCATTACGAACATTTTAAACCAAAAATCTTAATTCTAGGCCTACTAGTTTCCGAGAAAATGAAAATAAACCAAATTATGCCATACTTTTAGCTGAAAATATGTAAAAATATGTATGTTATTGTGCGATGCACATATTTTTTCTCAAAAACGGTAAGTCTGGCGTGGTTTTGACCATAACAAGATTTGTAGAGGCATTCATTACGAACATTTTAAACCAAAAATCTTAATTCTAGGCCTACTAGTTTCCGAGAAAATGAAAATAAACCAAATTATGCCATACTTTTAGCTGAAAATATGTAAAAATATGTATGTTATTGTGCGATGCACATATTTTTTCTCAAAAACGGTAAGTCTGGCGTGGTTTTGACCATAACAAGATTTGTAGAGGCATTCATTACGAACATTTTAAACCAAAAATCTTAATTCTAGGCCTACTAGTTTCCGAGAAAATGAAAATAAACCAAATTATGCCATACTTTTAGCTGAAAATATGTATGTTATTGTGCGATGCACATATTTTTTCTCAAAAACGGTAAGTCTGGCGTGGTTTTGACCATAACAAGATTTGTAGAGGCATTCATTACGAACATTTTAAACCAAAAATCTTAATTCTAGGCCTACTAGTTTCCGAGAAAATGAAAATAAACCAAATTATGCCATACTTTTAGCTGAAAATATGTAAAAATATGTATGTTATTATGCGATGCACATATTTTTTCTCAAAAACGGTAAGTCTGGCGTGGTTTTGACCACAACAAGATTTGTAGAGGCATTCATTACGAACATTTTAAACCAAAAATATTAATTCTAGGCCTACTAGTTTCCGAGAAAATGAAAATAAACCAAATTATGCCATACTTTTAGCTGAAAATATGTATGTTATTGTGCGATGCACATATTTTTTCTCAAAAACGGTAAGTCTGGCGTGGTTTTGACCATAACAAGATTTGTAGAGGCATTCATTACGAACATTTTAAACCAAAAATCTTAATTCTAGGCCTACTAGTTTCCGAGAAAATGAAAATAAACCAAATTATGCCATACTTTTAGCTGAAAATATGTATGTTATTGTGCGATGCACATATTTTTTCTCAAAAACGGTAAGTCTGGCGTGGTTTTGACCATAACAAGATTTGTAGAGGCATTCATTACGAACATTTTAAACCAAAAATCTTAATTCTAGGCCTACTAGTTTCCGAGAAAATGAAAATAAACCAAATTATGCCATACTTTTAGCTGAAAATATGTATGTTATTGTGCGATGCACATATTTTTTCTCAAAAACGGTAAGTCTGGCGTGGTTTTGACCATAACAAGATTTGTAGAGGCATTCATTACGAACATTTTAAACCAAAAATCTTAATTCTAGGCCTACTAGTTTCCGAGAAAATGAAAATAAACCAAATTATGCCATACTTTTAGCTGAAAATATGTAAAAATATGTATGTTATTGTGCGATGCACATATTTTTTCTCAAAAACGGTAAGTCTGGCGTGGTTTTGACCATAACAAGATTTGTAGAGGCATTCATTACGAACATTTTAAACCAAAAATATTAATTCTAGGCCTACTAGTTTCCGAGAAAATGAAAATAAACCAAATTATGCCATACTTTTAGCTGAAAATATGTATGTTATTGTGCAATGCACATATTTTTTCTCAAAAACGGTAAGTCTGGCGTGGTTTTGACCATAACAAGATTTGTAGAGGCATTCATTACGAACATTTTAAACCAAAAATCTTAATTCTAGGCCTACTAGTTTCCGAGAAAATGAAAAGAAACCAAATTATGCCATACTTTTAGCTGAAAATATGTAAAAATATGTATGTTATTATGCGATGCACATATTTTTTCTCAAAAACGGTAAGTCTGGCGTGGTTTTGACCACAACAAGATTTGTAGAGGCATTCATTACGAACATTTTAAACCAAAAATCTTAATTCTAGGCCTACTAGTTTCCGAGAAAATGAAAATAAACCAAATTATGCCATACTTTTAGCTGAAAATATGTATGTTATTGTGCGATGCACATATTTTTTCTCAAAAACGGTAAGTCTGGCGTGGTTTTGACCATAACAAGATTTGTAGAGGCATTCATTACGAACATTTTAAACCAAAAATCTTAATTCTAGGCCTACTAGTTTCCGAGAAAATGAAAATAAACCAAATTATGCCATACTTTTAGCTGAAAATATGTATGTTATTGTGCGATGCACATATTTTTTCTCAAAAACGGTAAGTCTGGCGTGGTTTTGACCATAACAAGATTTGTAGAGGCATTCATTACGAACATTTTAAACCAAAAATCTTAATTCTAGGCCTACTAGTTTCCGAGAAAATGAAAATAAACCAAATTATGCCATACTTTTAGCTGAAAATATGTATGTTATTGTGCGATGCACATATTTTTTCTCAAAAACGGTAAGTCTGGCGTGGTTTTGACCATAACAAGATTTGTAGAGGCATTCATTACGAACATTTTAAACCAAAAATCTTAATTCTAGGCCTACTAGTTTCCGAGAAAATGAAAATAAACCAAATTATGCCATACTTTTAGCTGAAAATATGTAAAAATATGTATGTTATTGTGCGATGCACATATTTTTTCTCAAAAACGGTAAGTCTGGCGTGGTTTTGACCATAACAAGATTTGTAGAGGCATTCATTACGAACATTTTAAACCAAAAATCTTAATTCTAGGCCTACTAGTTTCCGAGAAAATGAAAATAAACCAAATTATGCCATACTTTTAGCTGAAAATATGTAAAAATATGTATGTTATTGTGCGATGCACATATTTTTTCTCAAAAACGGTAAGTCTGGCGTGGTTTTGACCATAACAAGATTTGTAGAGGCATTCATTACGAACATTTTAAACCAAAAATCTTAATTCTAGGCCTACTAGTTTCCGAGAAAATGAAAATAAACCAAATTATGCCATACTTTTAGCTGAAAATATTTATGTTATTGTGCGATGCACATATTTTTTCTCAAAAACGGTAAGTCTGGCGTGGTTTTGACCATAACAAGATTTGTAGAGGCATTCATTACGAACATTTTAAACCAAAAATCTTAATTCTAGGCCTACTAGTTTCCGAGAAAATGAAAATAAACCAAATTATGCCATACTTTTAGCTGAAAATATGTATGTTATTGTGCGATGCACATATTTTTTCTCAAAAACGGTAAGTCTGGCGTGGTTTTGACCATAACAAGATTTGTAGAGGCATTCATTACGAACATTTTAAACCAAAAATCTTAATTCTAGGCCTACTAGTTTCCGAGAAAATGGAAATAAACCAAATTATGCCATACTTTTAGCTGAAAATATGTATGTTATTGTGCGATGCACATATTTTTTCTCAAAAACGGTAAGTCTGGCGTGGTTTTGACCATAACAAGATTTGTAGAGGCATTCATTACGAACATTTTAAACAAAAAATCTTAATTCTAGGCCTACTAGTTTCCGAGAAAATGAAAATAAACCAAATTATGCCATACTTTTAGCTGAAAATATGTAAAAATATGTATGTTATTGTGCGATGCACATATTTTTTCTCAAAAACGGTAAGTCTGGCGTGGTTTTGACCATAACAAGATTTGTAGAGGCATTCATTACGAACATTTTAAACCAAAAATCTTAATTCTAGGCCTACTAGTTTCCGAGAAAATGAAAATAAACCAAATTATGCCATACTTTTAGCTGAAAATATGTAAAAATATGTATGTTATTGTGCGATGCACATATTTTTTCTCAAAAACGGTAAGTCTGGCGTGGTTTTGACCATAACAAGATTTGTAGAGGCATTCATTACGAACATTTTAAACCAAAAATCTTAATTCTAGGCCTACTAGTTTCCGAGAAAATGAAAATAAACCAAATTATGCCATACTTTTAGCTGAAAATATGTATGTTATTGTGCGATGCACATATTTTTTCTCAAAAACGGTAAGTCTGGCGTGGTTTTGACCATAACAAGATTTGTAGAGGCATTCATTACGAACATTTTAAACCAAAAATCTTAATTCTAGGCCTACTAGTTTCCGAGAAAATGAAAATAAACCAAATTATGCCATACTTTTAGCTGAAAATATGTATGTTATTGTGCGATGCACATATTTTTTCTCAAAAACGGTAAGTCTGGCGTGGTTTTGACCATAACAAGATTTGTAGAGGCATTCATTACGAACATTTTAAACCAAAAATCTTAATTCTAGGCCTACTAGTTTCCGAGAAAATGAAAATAAACCAAATTATGCCATACTTTTAGCTGAAAATATGTATGTTATTGTGCGATGCACATATTTTTTCTCAAAAACGGTAAGTCTGGCGTGGTTTTGACCATAACAAGATTTGTAGAGGCATTCATTACGAACATTTTAAACAAAAAATCTTAATTCTAGGCCTACTAGTTTCCGAGAAAATGAAAATAAACCAAATTATGCCATACTTTTAGCTGAAAATATGTAAAAATATGTATGTTATTGTGCGATGCACATATTTTTTCTCAAAAACGGTAAGTCTGGCGTGGTTTTGACCATAATAAGATTTGTAGAGGCATTCATTACGAACATTTTAAACCAAAAATCTTAATTCTAGGCCTACTAGTTTCCGAGAAAATGAAAATAAACCAAATTATGCCATACTTTTAGCTGAAAATATGTAAAAATATGTATGTTATTGTGCGATGCACATATTTTTTCTCAAAAACGGTAAGTCTGGCGTGGTTTTGACCATAACAAGATTTGTAGAGGCATTCATTACGAACATTTTAAACCAAAAATCTTAATTCTAGGCCTACTAGTTTCCGAGAAAATGAAAATAAACCAAATTATGCCATACTTTTAGCTGAAAATATGTATGTTATTGTGCGATGCACATATTTTTTCTCAAAAACGGTAAGTCTGGCGTGGTTTTGACCATAACAAGATTTGTAGAGGCATTCATTACGAACATTTTAAACCAAAAATCTTAATTCTAGGCCTACTAGTTTCCGAGAAAATGAAAATAAACCAAATTATGCCATACTTTTAGCTGAAAATATGTATGTTATTGTGCGATGCACATATTTTTTCTCAAAAACGGTAAGTCTGGCGTGGTTTTGACCATAACAAGATTTGTAGAGGCATTCATTACGAACATTTTAAACCAAAAATCTTAATTCTAGGCCTACTAGTTTCCGACAAAATGAAAATAAACCAAATTATGCCATACTTTTAGCTGAAAATATGTAAAAATATGTATGTTATTGTGCGATGCACATATTTTTTCTCAAAAACGGTAAGTCTGGCGTGGTTTTGACCATAACAAGATTTGTAGAGGCATTCATTACAAACATTTTAAACCAAAAATCTTAATTCTAGGCCTACTAGTTTCCGAGAAAATGAAAATAAACCAAATTATGCCATACTTTTAGCTGAAAATATGTATGTTATTGTGCGATGCACATATTTTTTCTCAAAAACGGTAAGTCTGGCGTGGTTTTGACCATAACAAGATTTGTAGAGGCATTCATTACGAACATTTTAAACCAAAAATCTTAATTCTAGGCCTACTAGTTTCCGAGAAAATGAAAATAAACCAAATTATGCCATACTTTTAGCTGAAAATATGTATGTTATTGTGCGATGCACATATTTTTTCTCAAAAACGGTAAGTCTGGCGTGGTTTTGACCATAACAAGATTTGTAGAGGCATTCATTACGAACATTTTAAACAAAAAATCTTAATTCTAGGCCTACTAGTTTCCGAGAAAATGAAAATAAACCAAATTATGCCATACTTTTAGCTGAAAATATGTATGTTATTGTGCGATGCACATATTTTTTCTCAAAAACGGTAAGTCTGGCGTGGTTTTGACCATAACAAGATTTGTAGAGGCATTCATTACGAACATTTTAAACCAAAAATCTTAATTCTAGGCCTACTAGTTTCCGAGAAAATGAAAATAAACCAAATTATGCCATACTTTTAGCTGAAAATATGTATGTTATTGTGCGATGCACACATTTTTTCTCAAAAACGGTAAGTCTGGCGTGGTTTTGACCATAACAAGATTTGTAGAGGCATTCATTACGAACATTTTAAACCAAAAATCTTAATTCTAGGCCTACTAGTTTCCGAGAAAATGAAAATAAACCAAATTATGCCATACTTTTAGCTGAAAATATGTATGTTATTGTGCGATGCACATATTTTTTCTCAAAAACGGTAAGTCTGGCGTGGTTTTGACCATAACAAGATTTGTAGAGGCATTCATTACGAACATTTTAAACCAAAAATCTTAATTCTAGGCCTACTAGTTTCCGAGAAAATGAAAATAAACCAAATTATGCCATACTTTTAGCTGAAAATATGTATGTTATTGTGCGATGCACATATTTTTTCTCAAAAACGGTAAGTCTGGCGTGGTTTTGACCATAACAAGATTTGTAGAGGCATTCATTACGAACATTTTAAACCAAAAATCTTAATTCTAGGCCTACTAGTTTCCGACAAAATGAAAATAAACCAAATTATGCCATACTTTTAGCTGAAAATATGTAAAAATATGTATGTTATTGTGCGATGCACATATTTTTTCTCAAAAACGGTAAGTCTGGCGTGGTTTTGACCATAACAAGATTTGTAGAGGCATTCATTACAAACATTTTAAACCAAAAATCTTAATTCTAGGCCTACTAGTTTCCGAGAAAATGAAAATAAACCAAATTATGCCATACTTTTAGCTGAAAATATGTATGTTATTGTGCGATGCACATATTTTTTCTCAAAAACGGTAAGTCTGGCGTGGTTTTGACCATAACAAGATTTGTAGAGGCATTCATTACGAACATTTTAAACCAAAAATCTTAATTCTAGGCCTACTAGTTTCCGAGAAAATGAAAATAAACCAAATTATGCCATACTTTTAGCTGAAAATATGTATGTTATTGTGCGATGCACATATTTTTTCTCAAAAACGGTAAGTCTGGCGTGGTTTTGACCATAACAAGATTTGTAGAGGCATTCATTACGAACATTTTAAACCAAAAATCTTAATTCTAGGCCTACTAGTTTCCGAGAAAATGAAAATAAACCAAATTATGCCATACTTTTAGCTGAAAATATGTATGTTATTGTGCGATGCACATATTTTTTCTCAAAAACGGTAAGTCTGGCGTGGTTTTGACCATAACAAGATTTGTAGAGGCATTCATTACGAACATTTTAAACCAAAAATCTTAATTCTAGGCCTACTAGTTTCCGAGAAAATGAAAATAAACCAAATTATGCCATACTTTTAGCTGAAAATATGTATGTTATTGTGCGATGCACATATTTTTTCTCAAAAACGGTAAGTCTGGCGTGGTTTTGACCATAACAAGATTTGTAGAGGCATTCATTACGAACATTTTAAACCAAAAATCTTAATTCTAGGCCTACTAGTTTCCGAGAAAATGAAAATAAACCAAATTATGCCATACTTTTAGCTGAAAATATGTATGTTATTGTGCGATGCACATATTTTTTCTCAAAAACGGTAAGTCTGGCGTGGTTTTGACCATAACAAGATTTGTAGAGGCATTCATTACGAACATTTTAAACCAAAAATCTTAATTCTAGGCCTACTAGTTTCCGAGAAAATGAAAATAAACCAAATTATGCCATACTTTTAGCTGAAAATATGTATGTTATTGTGCGATGCACATATTTTTTCTCAAAAACGGTAAGTCTGGCGTGGTTTTGACCATAACAAGATTTGTAGAGGCATTCATTACGAACATTTTAAACCAAAAATCTTAATTCTAGGCCTACTAGTTTCCGAGAAAATGAAAATAAACCAAATTATGCCATACTTTTAGCTGAAAATATGTATGTTATTGTGCGATGCACATATTTTTTCTCAAAAACGGTAAGTCTGGCGTGGTTTTGACCATAACAAGATTTGTAGAGGCATTCATTACGAACATTTTAAACCAAAAATCTTAATTCTAGGCCTACTAGTTTCCGAGAAAATGAAAATAAACCAAATTATGCCATACTTTTAGCTGAAAATATGTATGTTATTGTGCGATGCACATATTTTTTCTCAAAAACGGTAAGTCTGGCGTGGTTTTGACCATAACAAGATTTGTAGAGGCATTCACTACGAAAATTTTAAACCAAAAATCTTAATTCTAGGCCTACTAGTTTCCGAGAAAATGAAAATAAACCAAATTATGCCATACTTTTAGCTGAAAATATGTAAAAATATGTATGTTATTGTGCGATGCACATATTTTTTCTCAAAAA
The DNA here is from genome assembly GCA_930367185.1 of Myathropa florea. NCBI lineage: Eukaryota > Metazoa > Arthropoda > Insecta > Diptera > Syrphidae > Myathropa > Myathropa florea. The sequence goes on along the minus strand of CAKNEX010000117.1, from coordinate 104,984 downwards.
CGGTAAGTCTGGCGTGGTTTTGACCATAACAAGATTTGTAGAGGCATTCATTACGAACATTTTAAACCAAAAATCTTAATTCTAGGCTTACTAGTTTCCGAGAAAATGAAAATAAACCAAATTATGCCATACTTTTAGCTGAAAATATGTAAAAATATGTATGTTATTGTGCGATGCACATATTTTTTCTCAAAAACGGTAAGTCTGGCGTGGTTTTGACCATAACAAGATTTGTAGAGGCATTCATTACGAACATTTTAAACCAAAAATCTTAATTCTAGGCCTACTAGTTTCCGAGAAAATGAAAATAAACCAAATTATGCCATACTTTTAGCTGAAAATATGTATGTTATTGTGCGATGCACATATTTTTTCTCAAAAACGGTAAGTCTGGCGTGGTTTTGACCATAACAAGATTTGTAGAGGCATTCATTACGAACATTTTAAACCAAAAATCTTAATTCTAGGCCTACTAGTTTCCGAGAAAATGAAAATAAACCAAATTATGCCATACTTTTAGCTGAAAATATGTATGTTATTGTGCGATGCACATATTTTTTCTCAAAAACGGTAAGTCTGGCGTGGTTTTGACCATAACAAGATTTGTAGAGGCATTCATTACGAACATTTTAAACCAAAAATCTTAATTCTAGGCCTACTAGTTTCCGAGAAAATGAAAATAAACCAAATTATGCCATACTTTTAGCTGAAAATATGTATGTTATTGTGCGATGCACACATTTTTTCTCAAAAACGGTAAGTCTGGCGTGGTTTTGACCATAACAAGATTTGTAGAGGCATTCATTACGAACATTTTAAACCAAAAATCTTAATTCTAGGCCTACTAGTTTCCGAGAAAATGAAAATAAACCAAATTATGCCATACTTTTAGCTGAAAATATGTATGTTATTGTGCGATGCACATATTTTTTCTCAAAAACGGTAAGTCTGGCGTGGTTTTGACCATAACAAGATTTGTAGAGGCATTCATTACGAACATTTTAAACCAAAAATCTTAATTCTAGGCCTACTAGTTTCCGAGAAAATGAAAATAAACCAAATTATGCCATACTTTTAGCTGAAAATATGTATGTTATTGTGCGATGCACATATTTTTTCTCAAAAACGGTAAGTCTGGCGTGGTTTTGACCATAACAAGATTTGTAGAGGCATTCATTACGAACATTTTAAACCAAAAATCTTAATTCTAGGCCTACTAGTTTCCGACAAAATGAAAATAAACCAAATTATGCCATACTTTTAGATGAAAATATGTAAAAATATGTATGTTATTGTGCGATGCACATATTTTTTCTCAAAAACGGTAAGTCTGGCGTGGTTTTGACCATAACAAGATTTGTAGAGGCATTCATTACAAACATTTTAAACCAAAAATCTTAATTCTAGGCCTACTAGTTTCCGAGAAAATGAAAATAAACCAAATTATGCCATACTTTTAGCTGAAAATATGTATGTTATTGTGCGATGCACATATTTTTTCTCAAAAACGGTAAGTCTGGCGTGGTTTTGACCATAACAAGATTTGTAGAGGCATTCATTACGAACATTTTAAACCAAAAATCTTAATTCTAGGCCTACTAGTTTCCGAGAAAATGAAAATAAACCAAATTATGCCATACTTTTAGCTGAAAATATGTATGTTATTGTGCGATGCACATATTTTTTCTCAAAAACGGTAAGTCTGGCGTGGTTTTGACCATAACAAGATTTGTAGAGGCATTCATTACGAACATTTTAAACCAAAAATCTTAATTCTAGGCCTACTAGTTTCCGAGAAAATGAAAATAAACCAAATTATGCCATACTTTTAGCTGAAAATATGTATGTTATTGTGCGATGCACATATTTTTTCTCAAAAACGGTAAGTCTGGCGTGGTTTTGACCATAACAAGATTTGTAGAGGCATTCATTACGAACATTTTAAACCAAAAATCTTAATTCTAGGCCTACTAGTTTCCGAGAAAATGAAAATAAACCAAATTATGCCATACTTTTAGCTGAAAATATGTATGTTATTGTGCGATGCACATATTTTTTCTCAAAAACGGTAAGTCTGGCGTGGTTTTGACCATAACAAGATTTGTAGAGGCATTCATTACGAACATTTTAAACCAAAAATCTTAATTCTAGGCCTACTAGTTTCCGAGAAAATGAAAATAAACCAAATTATGCCATACTTTTAGCTGAAAATATGTATGTTATTGTGCGATGCACATATTTTTTCTCAAAAACGGTAAGTCTGGCGTGGTTTTGACCATAACAAGATTTGTAGAGGCATTCATTACGAACATTTTAAACCAAAAATCTTAATTCTAGGCCTACTAGTTTCCGAGAAAATGAAAATAAACCAAATTATGCCATACTTTTAGCTGAAAATATGTATGTTATTGTGCGATGCACATATTTTTTCTCAAAAACGGTAAGTCTGGCGTGGTTTTGACCATAACAAGATTTGTAGAGGCATTCATTACGAACATTTTAAACCAAAAATCTTAATTCTAGGCCTACTAGTTTCCGAGAAAATGAAAATAAACCAAATTATGCCATACTTTTAGCTGAAAATATGTATGTTATTGTGCGATGCACATATTTTTTCTCAAAAACGGTAAGTCTGGCGTGGTTTTGACCATAACAAGATTTGTAGAGGCATTCATTACGAACATTTTAAACCAAAAATCTTAATTCTAGGCCTACTAGTTTCCGAGAAAATGAAAATAAACCAAATTATGCCATACTTTTAGCTGAAAATATGTATGTTATTGTGCGATGCACATATTTTTTCTCAAAAACGGTAAGTCTGGCGTGGTTTTGACCATAACAAGATTTGTAGAGGCATTCATTACGAACATTTTAAACCAAAAATCTTAATTCTAGGCTTACTAGTTTCCGAGAAAATGAAAATAAACCAAATTATGCCATACTTTTAGCTGAAAATATGTAAAAATATGTATGTTATTGTGCGATGCACATATTTTTTCTCAAAAACGGTAAGTCTGGCGTGGTTTTGACCATAACAAGATTTGTAGAGGCATTCATTACGAACATTTTAAACCAAAAATCTTAATTCTAGGCCTACTAGTTTCCGAGAAAATGAAAATAAACCAAATTATGCCATACTTTTAGCTGAAAATATGTAAAAATATGTATGTTATTGTGCGATGCACATATTTTTTCTCAAAAACGGTAAGTCTGGCGTGGTTTTGACCATAACAAGATTTGTAGAGGCATTCATTACGAACATTTTAAACCAAAAATCTTAATTCTAGGCCTACTAGTTTCCGAGAAAATGAAAATAAACCAAATTATGCCATACTTTTAGCTGAAAATATGTATGTTATTGTGCGATGCACATATTTTTTCTCAAAAACGGTAAGTCTGGCGTGGTTTTGACCATAACAAGATTTGTAGAGGCATTCATTACGAACATTTTAAACCAAAAATCTTAATTCTAGGCCTACTAGTTTCCGAGAAAATGAAAATAAACCAAATTATGCCATACTTTTAGCTGAAAATATGTATGTTATTGTGCGATGCACATATTTTTTCTCAAAAACGGTAAGTCTGGCGTGGTTTTGACCATAACAAGATTTGTAGAGGCATTCATTACGAACATTTTAAACCAAAAATCTTAATTCTAGGCCTACTAGTTTCCGAGAAAATGAAAATAAACCAAATTATGCCATACTTTTAGCTGAAAATATGTATGTTATTGTGCGATGCACATATTTTTTCTCAAAAACGGTAAGTCTGGCGTGGTTTTGACCATAACAAGATTTGTAGAGGCATTCATTACGAACATTTTAAACCAAAAATCTTAATTCTAGGCCTACTAGTTTCCGAGAAAATGAAAATAAACCAAATTATGCCATACTTTTAGCTGAAAATATGTATGTTATTGTGCGATGCACATATTTTTTCTCAAAAACGGTAAGTCTGGCGTGGTTTTGACCATAACAAGATTTGTAGAGGCATTCATTACGAACATTTTAAACCAAAAATCTTAATTCTAGGCCTACTAGTTTCCGAGAAAATGAAAATAAACCAAATTATGCCATACTTTTAGCTGAAAATGTGTATGTTATTGTGCGATGCACATATTTTTTCTCAAAAACGGTAAGTCTGGCGTGGTTTTGACCATAACAAGATTTGTAGAGGCATTCATTACGAACATTTTAAACCAAAAATCTTAATTCTAGGCCTACTAGTTTCCGAGAAAATGAAAATAAACCAAATTATGCCATACTTTTAGCTGAAAATATGTATGTTATTGTGCGATGCACATATTTTTTCTCAAAAACGGTAAGTCTGGCGTGGTTTTGACCATAACAAGATTTGTAGAGGCATTCATTACGAACATTTTAAACCAAAAATCTTAATTCTAGGCCTACTAGTTTCCGAGAAAATGAAAATAAACCAAATTATGCCATACTTTTAGCTGAAAATATGTAAAAATATGTATGTTATTGTGCGATGCACATATTTTTTCTCAAAAACGGTAAGTCTGGCGTGGTTTTGACCATAACAAGATTTGTAGAGGCATTCATTACGAACATTTTAAACCAAAAATCTTAATTCTAGGCCTACTAGTTTCCGAGAAAATGAAAATAAACCAAATTATGCCATACTTTTAGCTGAAAATATGTAAAAATATGTATGTTATTGTGCGATGCACATATTTTTTCTCAAAAACGGTAAGTCTGGCGTGGTTTTGACCATAACAAGACTTGTAGAGGCATTCATTACGAACATTTTAAACCAAAAATCTTAATTCTAGGCCTACTAGTTTCCGAGAAAATGAAAATAAACCAAATTATGCCATACTTTTAGCTGAAAATATGTATGTTATTGTGCGATGCACATATTTTTTCTCAAAAACGGTAAGTCTGGCGTGGTTTTGACCATAACAAGATTTGTAGAGGCATTCATTACGAACATTTTAAACCAAAAATCTTAATTCTAGGCCTACTAGTTTCCGAGAAAATGAAAATAAACCAAATTATGCCATACTTTTAGCTGAAAATATGTAAAAATATGTATGTTATTGTGCGATGCACATATTTTTTCTCAAAAACGGTAAGTCTGGCGTGGTTTTGACCATAACAAGATTTGTAGAGGCATTCATTACGAACATTTTAAACCAAAAATCTTAATTCCAGGCCTACTAGTTTCCGAGAAAATGAAAATAAACCAAATTATGCCATACTTTTAGCTGAAAATATGTAAAAATATGTATGTTATTGTGCGATGCACATATTTTTTCTCAAAAACGGTAAGTCTGGCGTGGTTTTGACCATAACAAGATTTGTAGAGGCATTCATTACGAACATTTTAAACCAAAAATCTTAATTCTAGGCCTACTAGTTTCCGAGAAAATGAAAATAAACCAAATTATGCCATACTTTTAGCTGAAAATATGTAAAAATATGTATGTTATTGTGCGATGCACATATTTTTTCTCAAAAACGGTAAGTCTGGCGTGGTTTTGACCATAACAAGACTTGTAGAGGCATTCATTACGAACATTTTAAACCAAAAATCTTAATTCTAGGCCTACTAGTTTCCGAGAAAATGAAAATAAACCAAATTATGCCATACTTTTAGCTGAAAATATGTATGTTATTGTGCGATGCACATATTTTTTCTCAAAAACGGTAAGTCTGGCGTGGTTTTGACCATAACAAGATTTGTAGAGGCATTCATTACGAACATTTTAAACCATAAATCTTAATTCTAGGCCTACTAGTTTCCGAGAAAATGAAAATAAACCAAATTATGCCATACTTTTAGCTGAAAATATGTAAAAATATGTATGTTATTGTGCGATGCACATATTTTTTCTCAAAAACGGTAAGTCTGGCGTGGTTTTAACCATAACAAGATTTGTAGAGGCATTCCTTACGAACATTTTAAACCAAAAATCTTAATTCTAGGCCTACTAGTTTCCGAGAAAATGAAAATAAACCAAATTATGCCATACTTTTAGCTGAAAATATGTATGTTATTGTGCGATGCACATATTTTTTCTCAAAAACGGTAAGTCTGGCGTGGTTTTGACCATAACAAGATTTGTAGAGGCATTCATTACGAACATTTTAAACCAAAAATCTTAATTCTAGGCCTACTAGTTTCCGAGAAAATGAAAATAAACCAAATTATGCCATACTTTTAGCTGAAAATATGTATGTTATTGTGCGATGCACATATTTTTTCTCAAAAACGGTAAGTCTGGCGTGGTTTTGACCATAACAAGATTTGTAGAGGCATTCATTACGAACATTTTAAACCAAAAATCTTAATTCTAGGCCTACTAGTTTCCGAGAAAATGAAAATAAACCAAATTATGCCATACTTTTAGCTGAAAATATGTATGTTATTGTGCGATGCACATATTTTTTCTCAAAAACGGTAAGTCTGGCGTGGTTTTGACCATAACAAGATTTGTAGAGGCATTCATTACGAACATTTTAAACAAAAAATCTTAATTCTAGGCCTACTAGTTTCCGAGAAAATGAAAATAAACCAAATTATGCCATACTTTTAGCTGAAAATATGTATGTTATTGTGCGATGCACATATTTTTTCTCAAAAACGGTAAGTCTGGCGTGGTTTTGACCATAACAAGATTTGTAGAGGCATTCATTACGAACATTTTAAACCAAAAATCTTAATTCTAGGCCTACTAGTTTCCGAGAAAATGAAAATAAACCAAATTATGCCATACTTTTAGCTGAAAATATGTAAAAATATGTATGTTATTGTGCGATGCACATATTTTTTCTCAAAAACGGTAAGTCTGGCGTGGTTTTGACCATAACAAGATTTGTAGAGGCATTCATTACGAACATTTTAAACCAAAAATCTTAATTCTAGGCCTACTAGTTTCCGAGAAAATGAAAATAAACCAAATTATGCCATACTTTTAGCTGAAAATATGTATGTTATTGTGCGATGCACATATTTTTTCTCAAAAACGGTAAGTCTGGCGTGGTTTTGACCATAACAAGATTTGTAGAGGCATTCATTACGAACATTTTAAACAAAAAATCTTAATTCTAGGCCTACTAGTTTCCGAGAAAATGAAAATAAACCAAATTATGCCATACTTTTAGCTGAAAATATGTAAAAATATGTATGTTATTGTGCGATGCACATATTTTTTCTCAAAAACGGTAAGTCTGGCGTGGTTTTGACCATAACAAGATTTGTAGAGGCATTCATTACGAACATTTTAAACCAAAAATCTTAATTCTAGGCCTACTAGTTTCCGAGAAAATGAAAATAAACCAAATTATGCCATACTTTTAGCTGAAAATATGTAAAAATATGTATGTTATTGTGCGATGCACATATTTTTTCTCAAAAACGGTAAGTCTGGCGTGGTTTTGACCATAACAAGATTTGTAGAGGCATTCATTACGAACATTTTAAACCAAAAATCTTAATTCTAGGCCTACTAGTTTCCGAGAAAATGAAAATAAACCAAATTATGCCATACTTTTAGCTGAAAATATGTAAAAATATGTATGTTATTGTGCGATGCACATATTTTTTCTCAAAAACGGTAAGTCTGGCGTGGTTTTGACCATAACAAGATTTGTAGAGGCATTCATTACGAACATTTTAAACCAAAAATCTTAATTCTAGGCCTACTAGTTTCCGAGAAAATGAAAATAAACCAAATTATGCCATACTTTTAGCTGAAAATATGTATGTTATTGTGCGATGCACATATTTTTTCTCAAAAACGGTAAGTCTGGCGTGGTTTTGACCATAACAAGATTTGTAGAGGCATTCACTACGAACATTTTAAACCAAAAATCTTAATTCTAGGCCTACTAGTTTCCGAGAAAATGAAAATAAACCAAATTATGCCATACTTTTAGCTGAAAATATGTATGTTATTGTGCGATGCACATATTTTTTCTCAAAAACGGTAAGTCTGGCGTGGTTTTGACCATAACAAGATTTGTAGAGGCATTCACTACGAACATTTTAAACCAAAAATCTTAATTCTAGGCCTACTAGTTTCCGACAAAATGAAAATAAACCAAATTATGCCATACTTTTAGCTGAAAATATGTATGTTATTGTGCGATGCACATATTTTTTCTCAAAAACGGTAAGTCTGGCGTGGTTTTGACCATAACAAGATTTGTAGAGGCATTCATTACGAACATTTTAAACCAAAAATCTTAATTCTAGGCCTACTAGTTTCCGAGAAAATGAAAATAAACCAAATTATGCCATACTTTTAGCTGAAAATATGTAAAAATATGTATGTTATTGTGCGATGCACATATTTTTTCTCAAAAACGGTAAGTCTGGCGTGGTTTTGACCATAACAAGATTTGTAGAGGCATTCATTACGAACATTTTAAACCAAAAATCTTAATTCTAGGCCTACTAGTTTCCGAGAAAATGAAAATAAACCAAATTATGCCATACTTTTAGCTGAAAATATGTATGTTATTGTGCGATGCACATATTTTTTCTCAAAAACGGTAAGTCTGGCGTGGTTTTGACCATAACAAGATTTGTAGAGGCATTCATTACGAACATTTTAAACCAAAAATCTTAATTCTAGGCCTACTAGTTTCCGAGAAAATGAAAATAAACCAAATTATGCCATACTTTTAGCTGAAAATATGTATGTTATTGTGCGATGCACATATTTTTTCTCAAAAACGGTAAGTCTGGCGTGGTTTTGACCATAACAAGATTTGTAGAGGCATTCATTACGAACATTTTAAACCAAAAATCTTAATTCTAGGCCTACTAGTTTCCGAGAAAATGAAAATAAACCAAATTATGCCATACTTTTAGCTGAAAATATGTATGTTATTGTGCGATGCACATATTTTTTCTCAAAAACGGTAAGTCTGGCGTGGTTTTGACCATAACAAGATTTGTAGAGGCATTCATTACGAACATTTTAAACCAAAAATCTTAATTCTAGGCCTACTAGTTTCCGAGAAAATGAAAATAAACCAAATTATGCCATACTTTTAGCTGAAAATATGTATGTTATTGTGCGATGCACATATTTTTTCTCAAAAACGGTAAGTCTGGCGTGGTTTTGACCATAACAAGATTTGTAGAGGCATTCATTACGAACATTTTAAACCAAAAATCTTAATTCTAGGCCTACTAGTTTCCGAGAAAATGAAAATAAACCAAATTATGCCATACTTTTAGCTGAAAATATGTATGTTATTGTGCGATGCACATATTTTTTCTCAAAAACGGTAAGTCTGGCGTGGTTTTGACCATAACAAGATTTGTAGAGGCATTCATTACGAACATTTTAAACCAAAAATCTTAATTCTAGGCCTACTAGTTTCCGAGAAAATGAAAATAAACCAAATTATGCCATACTTTTAGCTGAAAATATGTAAAAATATGTATGTTATTGTGCGATGCACATATTTTTTCTCAAAAACGGTAAGTCTGGCGTGGTTTTGACCATAACAAGATTTGTAGAGGCATTCATTACGAACATTTTAAACCAAAAATCTTAATTCTAGGCCTACTAGTTTCCGAGAAAATGAAAATAAACCAAATTATGCCATACTTTTAGCTGAAAATATGTATGTTATTGTGCGATGCACATATTTTTTCTCAAAAACGGTAAGTCTGGCGTGGTTTTGACCATAACAAGATTTGTAGAGGCATTCATTACGAACATTTTAAACAAAAAATCTTAATTCTAGGCCTACTAGTTTCCGAGAAAATGAAAATAAACCAAATTATGCCATACTTTTAGCTGAAAATATGTAAAAATATGTATGTTATTGTGCGATGCACATATTTTTTCTCAAAAACGGTAAGTCTGGCGTGGTTTTGACCATAACAAGATTTGTAGAGGCATTCATTACGAACATTTTAAACCAAAAATCTTAATTCTAGGCCTACTAGTTTCCGAGAAAATGAAAATAAACCAAATTATGCCATACTTTTAGCTGAAAATATGTAAAAATATGTATGTTATTGTGCGATGCACATATTTTTTCTCAAAAACGGTAAGTCTGGCGTGGTTTTGACCATAACAAGATTTGTAGAGGCATTCATTACGAACATTTTAAACCAAAAATCTTAATTCTAGGCCTACTAGTTTCCGAGAAAATGAAAATAAACCAAATTATGCCATACTTTTAGCTGAAAATATGTATGTTATTGTGCGATGCACATATTTTTTCTCAAAAACGGTAAGTCTGGCGTGGTTTTGACCATAACAAGATTTGTAGAGGCATTCATTACGAACATTTTAAACCAAAAATCTTAATTCTAGGCCTACTAGTTTCCGAGAAAATGAAAATAAACCAAATTATGCCATACTTTTAGCTGAAAATATGTATGTTATTGTGCGATGCACATATTTTTTCTCAAAAACGGTAAGTCTGGCGTGGTTTTGACCATAACAAGATTTGTAGAGGCATTCACTACGAACATTTTAAACCAAAAATCTTAATTCTAGGCCTACTAGTTTCCGAGAAAATGAAAATAAACCAAATTATGCCATACTTTTAGCTGAAAATATGTATGTTATTGTGCGATGCACATATTTTTTCTCAAAAACGGTAAGTCTGGCGTGGTTTTGACCATAACAAGATTTGTAGAGGCATTCACTACGAAAATTTTAAACCAAAAATCTTAATTCTAGGCCTACTAGTTTCCGAGAAAATGAAAATAAACCAAATTATGCCATACTTTTAGCTGAAAATATGTAAAAATATGTATGTTATTGTGCGATGCACATATTTTTTCTCAAAAACGGTAAGTCTGGCGTGGTTTTGACCATAACAAGATTTGTAGAGGCATTCATTACGAACATTTTAAACCAAAAATCTTAATTCTAGGCTTACTAGTTTCCGAGAAAATGAAAATAAACCAAATTATGCCATACTTTTAGCTGAAAATATGTAAAAATATGTATGTTATTGTGCGATGCACATATTTTTTCTCAAAAACGCTAAGTCTGGCGTGGTTTTGACCATAACAAGATTTGTAGAGGCATTCATTACGAACATTTTAAACCAAAAATCTTAATTCTAGGCCTACTAGTTTCCGAGAAAATGAAAATAAACCAAATTATGCCATACTTTTAGCTGAAAATATGTAAAAATATGTATGTTATTGTGCGATGCACATATTTTTTCTCAAAAACGGTAAGTCTGGCGTGGTTTTGACCATAACAAGATTTGTAGAGGCATTCATTACGAACATTTTAAACCAAAAATCTTAATTCTAGGCCTACTAGTTTCCGAGAAAATGAAAATAAACCAAATTATGCCATACTTTTAGCTGAAAATATGTTTGTTATTGTGCGATGCACATATTTTTTCTCAAAAACGGTAAGTCTGGCGTGGTTTTGACCATAACAAGATTTGTAGAGGCATTCATTACGAACATTTTAAACCAAAAATCTTAATTCTAGGCCTACTAGTTTCCGAGAAAATGAAAATAAACCAAATTATGCCATACTTTTAGCTGAAAATATGTATGTTATTGTGCGATGCACATATTTGTTCTCAAAAACGGTAAGTCTGGCGTGGTTTTGACCATAACAAGATTTGTAGAGGCATTCATTACGAACATTTTAAACCAAAAATCTTGATTCTAGGCCTACTAGTTTCCGAGAAAATGAAAATAAACCAAATTATGCCATACTTTTAGCTGAAAATATGTATGTTATTGTGCGATGCACATATTTTTTCTCAAAAACGGTAAGTCTGGCGTGGTTTTGACCATAACAAGATTTGTAGAGGCATTCATTACGAACATTTTAAACCAAAAATCTTAATTCTAGGCCTACTAGTTTCCGAGAAAATGAAAATAAACCAAATTATGCCATACTTTTAGCTGAAAATATGTATGTTATTGTGCGATGCACATATTTTTTCTCAAAAACGGTAAGTCTGGCGTGGTTTTGACCATAACAAGATTTGTAGAGGCATTCATTACGAACATTTTAAACCAAAAATCTTAATTCTAGGCCTACTAGTTTCCGAGAAAATGAAAATAAACCAAATTATGCCATACTTTTAGCTGAAAATATGTATGTTATTGTGCGATGCACATATTTTTTCTCAAAAACGGTAAGTCTGGCGTGGTTTTGACCATAACAAGATTTGTAGAGGATTTCATTACGAACATTTTAAACCAAAAATCTTAATTCTAGGCCTACTAGTTTCCGAGAAAATGAAAATAAACCAAATTATGCCATACTTTTAGCTGAAAATATGTATGTTATTGTGCGATGCACATATTTTTTCTCAAAAACGGTAAGTCTGGCGTGGTTTTGACCATAACAAGATTTGTAGAGGCATTCATTACGAACATTTTAAACCAAAAATCTTAATTCTAGGCCTACTAGTTTCCGAGAAAATGAAAATAAACCAAATTATGCCATACTTTTAGCTGAAAATATGTATGTTATTGTGCGATGCACATATTTTTTCTCAAAAACGGTAAGTCTGGCATGGTTTTGACCATAACAAGATTTGTAGAGGCATTCATTACGAACATTTTAAACCAAAAATCTTAATTCTAGGCCTACTAGTTTCCGAGAAAATGAAAATAAACCAAATTATGCCATACTTTTAGCTGAAAATATGTATGTTATTGTGCGATGCACATATTTTTTCTCAAAAACGGTAAGTCTGGCGTGGTTTTGACCATAACAAGATTTGTAGAGACATTCATTACGAACATTTTAAACCAAAAATCTTAATTCTAGGCCTACTAGTTTCCGAGAAAATGAAAATAAACCAAATTATGCCATACTTTTAGCTGAAAATATGTAAAAATATGTATGTTATTGTGCGATGCACATATTTTTTCTCAAAAACGGTAAGTCTGGCGTGGTTTTGACCATAACAAGATTTGTAGAGGCATTCATTACGAACATTTTAAACCAAAAATCTTAATTCTAGGCCTACTAGTTTCCGAGAAAATGAAAATAAACCAAATTATGCCATACTTTTAGCTGAAAATATGTAAAAATATGTATGTTATTGTGCGATGCACATATTTTTTCTCAAAAACGGTAAGTCTGGCGTGGTTTTGACCATAACAAGATTTGTAGAGGCATTCATTACGAACATTTTAAACCAAAAATCTTAATTCTAGGCCTACTAGTTTCCGAGAAAATGAAAATAAACCAAATTATGCCATACTTTTAGCTGAAAATATGTATGTTATTGTGCGATGCACATATTTTTTCTCAAAAACGGTAAGTCTGGCGTGGTTTTGACCATAACAAGATTTGTAGAGGCATTCATTACGAACATTTTAAACCAAAAATCTTAATTCTAGGCCTACTAGTTTCCGAGAAAATGAAAATAAACCAAATTATGCCATACTTTTAGCTGAAAATATGTAAAAATATGTATGTTATTGTGCGATGCACATATTTTTTCTCAAAAACGGTAAGTCTGGCGTGGTTTTGACCATAACAAGATTTGTAGAGGCATTCATTACGAACATTTTAAACCAAAAATCTTAATTCTAGGCCTACTAGTTTCCGAGAAAATGAAAATAAACCAAATTATGCCATACTTTTAGCTGAAAATATGTATGTTATTGTGCGATGCACATATTTTTTCTCAAAAACGGTAAGTCTGGCGTGGTTTTGACCATAACAAGATTTGTAGAGGCATTCATTACGAACATTTTAAACCAAAAATCTTAATTCTAGGCCTACTAGTTTCCGAGAAAATGAAAATAAACCAAATTATGCCATACTTTTAGCTGAAAATATGTATGTTATTGTGCGATGCACATATTTTTTCTCAAAAACGGTAAGTCTGGCGTGGTTTTGACCATAACAAGATTTGTAGAGGCATTCATTACGAACATTTTAAACCAAAAATCTTAATTCTAGGCCTACTAGTTTCCGAGAAAATGAAAATAAACCAAATTATGCCATACTTTTAGCTGAAAATATGTAAAAATATGTATGTTATTGTGCGATGCACATATTTTTTCTCAAAAACGGTAAGTCTGGCGTGGTTTTGACCATAACAAGATTTGTAGAGGCATTCATTACGAACATTTTAAACCAAAAATCTTAATTCTAGGCCTACTAGTTTCCGAGAAAATGAAAATAAACCAAATTATGCCATACTTTTAGCTGAAAATATGTATGTTATTGTGCGATGCACATATTTTTTCTCAAAAACGGTAAGTCTGGCGTGGTTTTGACCATAACAAGATTTGTAGAGGCATTCATTACGAACATTTTAAACCAAAAATCTTAATTCTAGGCCTACTAGTTTCCGAGAAAATGAAAATAAACCAAATTATGCCATACTTTTAGCTGAAAATATGTAAAAATATGTATGTTATTGTGCGATGCACATATTTTTTCTCAAAAACGGTAAGTCTGGCGTGGTTTTGACCATAACAAGATTTGTAGAGGCATTCATTACGAACATTTTAAACCAAAAATCTTAATTCTAGGCCTACTAGTTTCCGAGAAAATCAAAATAAACCAAATTATGCCATACTTTTATCTAAAAATATGTATGTTATTGTGCGATGCACATATTTTTTCTCAAAAACGGTAAGTCTGGCGTGGTTTTGACCATAACAAGATTTGTAGAGGCATTCATTACGAACATTTTAAACCAAAAATCTTAATTCTAGGCCTACTAGTTTCCGAGAAAATGAAAATAAACCAAATTATGCCATACTTTTAGCTGAAAATATGTAAAAATATGTATGTTATTGTGCGATGCACATATTTTTTCTCAAAAACGGTAAGTCTGGCGTGGTTTTGACCATAACAAGATTTGTAGAGGCATTCATTACGAACATTTTAAACCAAAAATCTTAATTCTAGGCCTACTAGTTTCCGAGAAAATGAAAATAAACCAAATTATGCCATACTTTTAGCTGAAAATATGTATGTTATTGTGCGATGCACATATTTTTTCTCAAAAACGGTAAGTCTGGCGTGGTTTTGACCATAACAAGATTTGTAGAGGCATTCATTACGAACATTTTAAACCAAAAATCTTAATTCTAGGCCCACTAGTTTCCGAGAAAATGAAAATAAACCAAATTATGCCATACTTTTAGCTGAAAATATGTATGTTATTGTGCGATGCACATATTTTTTCTCAAAAACGGTAAGTCTGGCGTGGTTTTGACCATAACAAGATTTGTAGAGGCATTCATTACGAACATTTTAAACCAAAAATCTTAATTCTAGGCCTACTAGTTTCCGAGAAAATGAAAATAAACCAAATTATGCCATACTTTTAGCTGAAAATATGTATGTTATTGTGCGATGCACATATTTTTTCTCAAAAACGGTAAGTCTGGCGTGGTTTTGACCATAACAAGATTTGTAGAGGCATTCATTACGAACATTTTAAACCAAAAATCTTAATTCTAGGCCTACTAGTTTCCGAGAAAATGAAAATAAACCAAATTATGCCATACTTTTAGCTGAAAATATGTATGTTATTGTGCGATGCACATATTTTTTCTCAAAAACGGTAAGTCTGGCGTGGTTTTGACCATAACAAGATTTGTAGAGGCATTCATTACGAACATTTTAAACCAAAAATCTTAATTCTAGGCCTACTAGTTTCCGAGAAAATGAAAATAAACCAAATTATGCCATACTTTTAGCTGAAAATATGTATGTTATTGTGCGATGCACATATTTTTTCTCAAAAACGGTAAGTCTGGCGTGGTTTTGACCATAACAAGATTTGTAGAGGCATTCATTACGAACATTTTAAACCAAAAATCTTAATTCTAGGCCTACTAGTTTCCGAGAAAATGAAAATAAACCAAATTATGCCATACTTTTAGCTGAAAATATGTAAAAATATGTATGTTATTGTGCGATGCACATATTTTTTCTCAAAAACGGTAAGTCTGGCGTGGTTTTGACCATAACAAGATTTGTAGAGGCATTCATTACGAACATTTTAAACCAAAAATCTTAATTCTAGGCCTACTAGTTTCCGAGAAAATGAAAATAAACCAAATTATGCCATACTTTTAGCTGAAAATATGTATGTTATTGTGCGATGCACATATTTTTTCTCAAAAACGGTAAGTCTGGCATGGTTTTGACCATAACAAGATTTGTAGAGGCATTCATTACGAACATTTTAAACCAAAAATCTTAATTCTAGGCCTACTAGTTTCCGAGAAAATGAAAATAAACCAAATTATGCCATACTTTTAGCTGAAAATATGTATGTTATTGTGCGATGCACATATTTTTTCTCAAAAACGGTAAGTCTGGCGTGGTTTTGACCATAACAAGATTTGTAGAGACATTCATTACGAACATTTTAAACCAAAAATCTTAATTCTAGGCCTACTAGTTTCCGAGAAAATGAAAATAAACCAAATTATGCCATACTTTTAGCTGAAAATATGTAAAAATATGTATGTTATTGTGCGATGCACATATTTTTTCTCAAAAACGGTAAGTCTGGCGTGGTTTTGACCATAACAAGATTTGTAGAGGCATTCATTACGAACATTTTAAACCAAAAATCTTAATTCTAGGCCTACTAGTTTCCGAGAAAATGAAAATAAACCAAATTATGCCATACTTTTAGCTGAAAATATGTAAAAATATGTATGTTATTGTGCGATGCACATATTTTTTCTCAAAAACGGTAAGTCTGGCGTGGTTTTGACCATAACAAGATTTGTAGAGGCATTCATTACGAACATTTTAAACCAAAAATCTTAATTCTAGGCCTACTAGTTTCCGAGAAAATGAAAATAAACCAAATTATGCCATACTTTTAGCTGAAAATATGTATGTTATTGTGCGATGCACATATTTTTTCTCAAAAACGGTAAGTCTGGCGTGGTTTTGACCATAACAAGATTTGTAGAGGCATTCATTACGAACATTTTAAACCAAAAATCTTAATTCTAGGCCTACTAGTTTCCGAGAAAATGAAAATAAACCAAATTATGCCATACTTTTAGCTGAAAATATGTAAAAATATGTATGTTATTGTGCGATGCACATATTTTTTCTCAAAAACGGTAAGTCTGGCGTGGTTTTGACCATAACAAGATTTGTAGAGGCATTCATTACGAACATTTTAAACCAAAAATCTTAATTCTAGGCCTACTAGTTTCCGAGAAAATGAAAATAAACCAAATTATGCCATACTTTTAGCTGAAAATATGTATGTTATTGTGCGATGCACATATTTTTTCTCAAAAACGGTAAGTCTGGCGTGGTTTTGACCATAACAAGATTTGTAGAGGCATTCATTACGAACATTTTAAACCAAAAATCTTAATTCTAGGCCTACTAGTTTCCGAGAAAATGAAAATAAACCAAATTATGCCATACTTTTAGCTGAAAATATGTATGTTATTGTGCGATGCACATATTTTTTCTCAAAAACGGTAAGTCTGGCGTGGTTTTGACCATAACAAGATTTGTAGAGGCATTCATTACGAACATTTTAAACCAAAAATCTTAATTCTAGGCCTACTAGTTTCCGAGAAAATGAAAATAAACCAAATTATGCCATACTTTTAGCTGAAAATATGTAAAAATATGTATGTTATTGTGCGATGCACATATTTTTTCTCAAAAACGGTAAGTCTGGCGTGGTTTTGACCATAACAAGATTTGTAGAGGCATTCATTACGAACATTTTAAACCAAAAATCTTAATTCTAGGCCTACTAGTTTCCGAGAAAATGAAAATAAACCAAATTATGCCATACTTTTAGCTGAAAATATGTATGTTATTGTGCGATGCACATATTTTTTCTCAAAAACGGTAAGTCTGGCGTGGTTTTGACCATAACAAGATTTGTAGAGGCATTCATTACGAACATTTTAAACCAAAAATCTTAATTCTAGGCCTACTAGTTTCCGAGAAAATGAAAATAAACCAAATTATGCCATACTTTTAGCTGAAAATATGTAAAAATATGTATGTTATTGTGCGATGCACATATTTTTTCTCAAAAACGGTAAGTCTGGCGTGGTTTTGACCATAACAAGATTTGTAGAGGCATTCATTACGAACATTTTAAACCAAAAATCTTAATTCTAGGCCTACTAGTTTCCGAGAAAATCAAAATAAACCAAATTATGCCATACTTTTAGCTGAAAATATGTATGTTATTGTGCGATGCACATATTTTTTCTCAAAAACGGTAAGTCTGGCGTGGTTTTGACCATAACAAGATTTGTAGAGGCATTCATTACGAACATTTTAAACCAAAAATCTTAATTCTAGGCCTACTAGTTTCCGAGAAAATGAAAATAAACCAAATTATGCCATACTTTTAGCTGAAAATATGTAAAAATATGTATGTTATTGTGCGATGCACATATTTTTTCTCAAAAACGGTAAGTCTGGCGTGGTTTTGACCATAACAAGATTTGTAGAGGCATTCATTACGAACATTTTAAACCAAAAATCTTAATTCTAGGCCTACTAGTTTCCGAGAAAATGAAAATAAACCAAATTATGCCATACTTTTAGCTGAAAATATGTATGTTATTGTGCGATGCACATATTTTTTCTCAAAAACGGTAAGTCTGGCGTGGTTTTGACCATAACAAGATTTGTAGAGGCATTCATTACGAACATTTTAAACCAAAAATCTTAATTCTAGGCCCACTAGTTTCCGAGAAAATGAAAATAAACCAAATTATGCCATACTTTTAGCTGAAAATATGTATGTTATTGTGCGATGCACATATTTTTTCTCAAAAACGGTAAGTCTGGCGTGGTTTTGACCATAACAAGATTTGTAGAGGCATTCATTACGAACATTTTAAACCAAAAATCTTAATTCTAGGCCTACTAGTTTCCGAGAAAATGAAAATAAACCAAATTATGCCATACTTTTAGCTGAAAATATGTATGTTATTGTGCGATGCACATATTTTTTCTCAAAAACGGTAAGTCTGGCGTGGTTTTGACCATAACAAGATTTGTAGAGGCATTCATTACGAACATTTTAAACCAAAAATCTTAATTCTAGGCCTACTAGTTTCCGAGAAAATGAAAATAAACCAAATTATGCCATACTTTTAGCTGAAAATATGTATGTTATTGTGCGATGCACATATTTTTTCTCAAAAACGGTAAGTCTGGCGTGGTTTTGACCATAACAAGATTTGTAGAGGCATTCATTACGAACATTTTAAACCAAAAATCTTAATTCTAGGCCTACTAGTTTCCGAGAAAATGAAAATAAACCAAATTATGCCATACTTTTAGCTGAAAATATGTATGTTATTGTGCGATGCACATATTTTTTCTCAAAAACGGTAAGTCTGGCGTGGTTTTGACCATAACAAGATTTGTAGAGGCATTCATTACGAACATTTTAAACCAAAAATCTTAATTCTAGGCCTACTAGTTTCCGAGAAAATGAAAATAAACCAAATTATGCCATACTTTTAGCTGAAAATATGTAAAAATATGTATGTTATTGTGCGATGCACATATTTTTTCTCAAAAACGGTAAGTCTGGCGTGGTTTTGACCATAACAAGATTTGTAGAGGCATTCATTACGAACATTTTAAACCAAAAATCTTAATTCTAGGCCTACTAGTTTCCGAGAAAATGAAAATAAACCAAATTATGCCATACTTTTAGCTGAAAATATGTATGTTATTGTGCGATGCACATATTTTTTCTCAAAAACGGTAAGTCTGGCGTGGTTTTGACCATAACAAGATTTGTAGAGGCATTCATTACGAACATTTTAAACTAAAAATCTTAATTCTAGGCCTACTAGTTTCCGAGAAAATGAAAATAAACCAAATTATGCCATACTTTTAGCTGAAAATATGTATGTTATTGTGCGATGCACATATTTTTTCTCAAAAACGGTAAGTCTGGCGTGGTTTTGACCATAACAAGATTTGTAGAGGCATTCATTACGAACATTTTAAACCAAAAATCTTAATTCTAGGCCTACTAGTTTCCGAGAAAATGAAAATAAACCAAATTATGCCATACTTTTAGCTGAAAATATGTAAAAATATGTATGTTATTGTGCGATGCACATATTTTTTCTCAAAAACGGTAAGTCTGGCGTGGTTTTGACCATAACAAGATTTGTAGAGGCATTCATTACGAACATTTTAAACCAAAAATCTTAATTCTAGGCCTACTAGTTTCCGAGAAAATGAAAATAAACCAAATTATGCCATACTTTTAGCTGAAAATATGTAAAAATATGTATGTTATTGTGCGATGCACATATTTTTTCTCAAAAACGGTAAGTCTGGCGTGGTTTTGACCATAACAAGATTTGTAGAGGCATTCATTACGAACATTTTAAACCAAAAATCTTAATTCTAGGCCTACTAGTTTCCGAGAAAATGAAAATAAACCAAATTATGCCATACTTTTAGCTGAAAATATGTATGTTATTTTGCGATGCACATATTTTTTCTCAAAAACGGTAAGTCTGGCGTGGTTTTGACCATAACAAGATTTGTAGAGGCATTCATTACGAACATTTTAAACCAAAAATCTTAATTCTAGGCCTACTAGTTTCCGAGAAAATGAAAATAAACCAAATTATGCCATACTTTTAGCTGAAAATATGTATGTTATTGTGCGATGCACATATTTTTTCTCAAAAACGGTAAGTCTGGCGTGGTTTTGACCATAACAAGATTTGTAGAGGCATTCATTACGAACATTTTAAACCAAAAATCTTAATTCTAGGCCTACTAGTTTCCGAGAAAATGAAAATAAACCAAATTATGCCATACTTTTAGCTGAAAATATGTAAAAATATGTATGTTATTGTGCGATGCACATATTTTTTCTCAAAAACGGTAAGTCTGGCGTGGTTTTGACCATAACAAGATTTGTAGAGGCATTCATTACGAACATTTTAAACCAAAAATCTTAATTCTAGGCCTACTAGTTTCCGAGAAAATGAAAATAAACCAAATTATGCCATACTTTTAGCTGAAAATATGTAAAAATATGTATGTTATTGTGCGATGCACATATTTTTTCTCAAAAACGGTAAGTCTGGCGTGGTTTTGACCATAACAAGATTTGTAGAGGCATTCATTACGAACATTTTAAACCAAAAATCTTAATTCTAGGCCTACTAGTTTCCGAGAAAATGAAAATAAACCAAATTATGCCATACTTTTAGCTGAAAATATGTAAAAATATGTATGTTATTGTGCGATGCACATATTTTTTCTCAAAAACGGTAAGTCTGGCGTGGTTTTGACCATAACAAGATTTGTAGAGGCATTCATTACGAACATTTTAAACCAAAAATCTTAATTCTAGGCCTACTAGTTTCCGAGAAAATGAAAATAAACCAAATTATGCCATACTTTTAGCTGAAAATATGTATGTTATTGTGCGATGCACATATTTTTTCTCAAAAACGGTAAGTCTGGCGTGGTTTTGACCATAACAAGATTTGTAGAGGCATTCATTACGAACATTTTAAACCAAAAATCTTAATTCTAGGCCTACTAGTTTCCGAGAAAATTAAAATAAACCAAATTATGCCATACTTTTAGCTGAAAATATGTAAAAATATGTATGTTATTGTGCGATGCACATATTTTTTCTCAAAAACGGTAAGTCTGGCGTGGTTTTGACCATAACAAGATTTGTAGAGGCATTCATTACGAACATTTTAAACCAAAAATCTTAATTCTAGGCCTACTAGTTTCCGAGAAAATGAAAATAAACCAAATTGTGCCATACTTTTAGCTGAAAATATGTAAAAATATGTATGTTATTGTGCGATGCACATATTTTTTCTCAAAAACGGTAAGTCTGGCGTGGTTTTGACCATAACAAGATTTGTAGAGGCATTCATTACGAACATTTTAAACCAAAAATCTTAATTCTAGGCCTACTAGTTTCCGAGAAAATGAAAATAAACCAAATTATGCCATACTTTTAGCTGAAAATATGTATGTTATTGTGCGATGCACATATTTTTTCTCAAAAACGGTAAGTCTGGCGTGGTTTTGACCATAACAAGATTTGTAGAGGCATTCATTACGAACATTTTAAACCAAAAATCTTAATTCTAGGCCTACTAGTTTCCGAGAAAATGAAAATAAACCAAATTATGCCATACTTTTAGCTGAAAATATGTATGTTATTGTGCGATGCACATATTTTTTCTCAAAAACGGTAAGTCTGGCGTGGTTTTGACCATAACAAGATTTGTAGAGGCATTCATTACGAACATTTTAAACCAAAAATCTTAATTCTAGGCCTACTAGTTTCCGAGAAAATGAAAATAAACCAAATTATGCCATACTTTTAGCTGAAAATATGTAAAAATATGTATGTTATTGTGCGATGCACATATTTTTTCTCAAAAACGGTAAGTCTGGCGTGGTTTTGACCATAACAAGATTTGTAGAGGCATTCATCACGAACATTTTAAACCAAAAATCTTAATTCTAGGCCTACTAGTTTCCGAGAAAATGAAAATAAACCAAATTATGCCATACTTTTAGCTGAAAATATGTATGTTATTGTGCGATGCACATATTTTTTCTCAAAAACGGTAAGTCTGGCGTGGTTTTGACCATAACAAGATTTGTAGAGGCATTCATTACGAACATTTTAAACCAAAAATCTTAATTCTAGGCCTACTAGTTTCCGAGAAAATGAAAATAAACCAAATTATGCCATACTTTTAGCTGAAAATATGTAAAAATATGTATGTTATTGTGCGATGCACATATTTTTTCTCAAAAACTGTAATTCTGGCGTGGTTTTGACCGTAACAAGATTTGTAGAGGCATTCATTACGAACATTTTAAACCAAAAATCTTAATTCTAGGCCTACTAGTTTCCGAGAAAATGAAAATAAACCAAATTATGCCATACTTTTAGCTGAAAATATGTATGTTATTGTGCGATGCACATATTTTTTCTCAAAAACGGTAAGTCTGGCGTGGTTTTGACCAAAACAAGATTTGTGGAGGCATTCATTACGAACATTTTAAACCAAAAATCTTAATTCTAGGCCTACTAGTTTCCGAGAAAATGAAAATAAACCAAATTATGCCATACTTTTAGCTGAAAATATGTAAAAATATGTATGTTATTGTGCGATGCACATATTTTTTCTCAAAAACGGTAAGTCTGGCGTGGTTTTGACCATAACAAGATTTGTAGAGGCATTCATTACGAACATTTTAAACCAAAAATCTTAATTCTAGGCCTACTAGTTTCCGAGAAAATGAAAATAAACCAAATTATGCCATACTTTTAGCTGAAAATATGTATGTTATTGTGCGATGCACATATTTTTTCTCAAAAACGGTAAGTCTGGCGTGGTTTTGACCATAACAAGATTTGTAGAGGCATTCATTACGAACATTTTAAACCAAAAATCTTAATTCTAGGCCTACTAGTTTCCGAGAAAATGAAAATAAACCAAATTATGCCATACTTTTAGCTGAAAATATGTAAAAATATGTATGTTATTGTGCGATGCACATATTTTTTCTCAAAAACGGTAAGTCTGGCGTGGTTTTTACCATAACAAGATTTGTAGAGGCATTCATTACGAACATTTTAAACCAAAAATCTTAATTCTAGGCCTACTAGTTTCCGAGAAAATGAAAATAAACCAAATTATGCCATACTTTTAGCTGAAAATATGTAAAAATATGTATGTTATTGTGCGATGCACATATTTTTTCTCAAAAACGGTAAGTCTGGCGTGGTTTTGACCATAACAAGATTTGTAGAGGCATTCATTACGAACATTTTAAACCAAAAATCTTAATTCTAGGCCTACTAGTTTCCGAGAAAATGAAAATAAACCAAATTATGCCATACTTTTAGCTGAAAATATGTATGTTATTGTGCGATGCACATATTTTTTCTCAAAAACGGTAAGTCTGGCGTGGTTTTGACCATAACAAGATTTGTAGAGGCATTCATTACGAACATTTTAAACCAAAAATCTTAATTCTAGGCCTACTAGTTTCCGAGAAAATGAAAATAAACCAAATTATGCCATACTTTTAGCTGAAAATATGTAAAAATATGTATGTTATTGTGCGATGCACATATTTTTTCTCAAAAACGGTAAGTCTGGCGTGGTTTTGACCATAACAAGATTTGTAGAGGCATTCATTACGAACATTTTAAACCAAAAATATTAATTCTAGGCCTACTAGTTTCCGAGAAAATGAAAATAAACCAAATTTTGCCATACTTTTAGCTGAAAATATGTATGTTATTGTGCGATGCACATATTTTTTCTCAAAAACGGTAAGTCTGGCGTGGTTTTGACCATAACAAGATTTGTAGAGGCATTCATTACGAACATTTTAAACCAAAAATCTTAATTCTAGGCCTACTAGTTTCCGAGAAAATGAAAATAAACCAAATTATGCCATACTTTTAGCTGAAAATATGTATGTTATTGTGCGATGCACATATTTTTTCTCAAAAACGGTAAGTCTGGCGTGGTTTTTACCATAACAAGATTTGTAGAGGCATTCATTACGAACATTTTAAACCAAAAATCTTAATTCTAGGCCTACTAGTTTCCGAGAAAATGAAAATAAACCAAATTATGCCATACTTTTAGCTGAAAATATGTAAAAATATGTATGTTATTGTGCGATGCACATATTTTTTCTGAAAAACGGTAAGTCTGGCGTGGTTTTGACCATAACAAGATTTGTAGAGGCATTCATTACGAACATTTTAAACCAAAAATCTTAATTCTAGGCCTACTAGTTTCCGAGAAAATGAAAATAAACCAAATTATGCCATACTTTTAGCTGAAAATATGTAAAAATATGTATGTTATTGTGCGATGCACATATTTTTTCTGAAAAACGGTAAGTCTGGCGTGGTTTTGACCATAACAAGATTTGTAGAGGCATTCATTACGAACATTTTAAACCAAAAATCTTAATTCTAGGCCTACTAGTTTCCGAGAAAATGAAAATAAACCAAATTATGCCATACTTTTAGCTGAAAATATGTATGTTATTGTGCGATGCACATATTTTTTCTCAAAAACGGTAAGTCTGGCGTGGTTTTGACCATAACAAGATTTGTAGAGGCATTCATTACGAACATTTTAAACCAAAAATCTTAATTCTAGGCCTACTAGTTTCCGAGAAAATGAAAATAAACCAAATTATGCCATACTTTTAGCTGAAAATATGTATGTTATTGTGCGATGCACATATTTTTTCTCAAAAACGGTAAGTCTGGCGTGGTTTTGACCATAACAAGATTTGTAGAGGCATTCATTACGAACATTTTAAACCAAAAATCTTAATTCTAGGCCTACTAGTTTCCGAGAAAATGAAAATAAACCAAATTATGCCATATTTTTAGCTGAAAATATGTATGTTATTGTGCGATGCACATATTTTTTCGCAAAAACGGTAAGTCTGGCGTGGTTTTGACCATAACAAGATTTGTAGAGGCATTCATTACGAACATTTTAAACCAAAAATCTTAATTCTAGGCCTTTACTAGTTTCCGAGAAAATGAAAATAAACCAAATTATGCCATATTTTTAGCTGAAAATATGTATGTTATTGTGCGATGCACATATTTTTTCTCAAAAACGGTAAGTCTGGCGTGGTTTTGACCATAACAAGATTTGTAGAGGCATTCATTACGAACATTTTAAACCAAAAATCTTAATTCTAGGCCTACTAGTTTCCGAGAAAATGAAAATAAACCAAATTATGCCATACTTTTAGCTGAAAATATGTATGTTATTGTGCGATGCACATATTTTTTCTCAAAAACGGTAAGTCTGGCGTGGTTTTGACCATAACAAGATTTGTAGAGGCATTCATTACGAACATTTTAAACCAAAAATCTTAATTCTAGGCCTACTAGTTTCCGAGAAAATGAAAATAAACCAAATTATGCCATACTTTTAGCTGAAAATATGTAAAAATATGTATGTTATTGTGCGATGCACATATTTTTTCTGAAAAACGGTAAGTCTGGCGTGGTTTTGACCATAACAAGATTTGTAGAGGCATTCATTACGAACATTTTAAACCAAAAATCTTAATTCTAGGCCTACTAGTTTCCGAGAAAATGAAAATAAACCAAATTATGCCATACTTTTAGCTGAAAATATGTATGTTATTGTGCGATGCACATATTTTTTCTCAAAAACGGTAAGTCTGGCGTGGTTTTGACCATAACAAGATTTGTAGAGGCATTCATTACGAACATTTTAAACCAAAAATCTTAATTCTAGGCCTACTAGTTTCCGAGAAAATGAAAATAAACCAAATTATGCCATACTTTTAGCTGAAAATATGTATGTTATTGTGCGATGCACATATTTTTTCTCAAAAACGGTAAGTCTGGCGTGGTTTTGACCATAACAAGATTTGTAGAGGCATTCATTACGAACATTTTAAACCAAAAATCTTAATTCTAGGCCTACTAGTTTCCGAGAAAATGAAAATAAACCAAATTATGCCTTATTTTTAGCTGAAAATATGTATGTTATTGTGCGATGCACATATTTTTTCTCAAAAACGGTAAGTCTGGCGTGGTTTTGACCATAACAAGATTTGTAGAGGCATTCATTACGAACATTTTAAACCAAAAATCTTAATTCTAGGCCTACTAGTTTCCGAGAAAATTAAAATAAACCAAATTATGCCATACTTTTAGCTGAAAATATGTATGTTATTGTGCGATGCACATATTTTTTCTCAAAAACGGTAAGTCTGGCGTGGTTTTGACCATAACAAGATTTGTAGAGGCATTCATTACGAACATTTTAAACCAAAAATCTTAATTCTAGGCCTACTAGTTTCCGAGAAAATGAAAATAAACCAAATTATGCCATACTTTTAGCTGAAAATATGTATGTTATTGTGCGATGCACATATTTTTTCTCAAAAACGGTAAGTCTGGCGTGGTTTTGACCATAACAAGATTTGTAGAGGCATTCATTACGAACATTTTAAACCAAAAATCTTAATTCTAGGCCTACTAGTTTCCGAGAAAATGAAAATAAACCAAATTATGCCATATTTTTAGCTGAAAATATGTATGTTATTGTGCGATGCACATATTTTTTCTCAAAAACGGTAAGTCTGGCGTGGTTTTGACCATAACAAGATTTGTAGAGGCATTCATTACGAACATTTTAAACCAAAAATCTTAATTCTAGGCCTACTAGTTTCCGAGAAAATGAAAATAAACCAAATTATGCCATATTTTTAGCTGAAAATATGTATGTTATTGTGCGATGCACATATTTTTTCTCAAAAACGGTAAGTCTGGCGTGGTTTTGACCATAACAAGATTTGTAGAGGCATTCATTACGAACATTTTAAACAAAAAATCTTAATTCTAGGCCTACTAGTTTCCGAGAAAATGAAAATAAACCAAATTATGCCATACTTTTAGCTGAAAATATGTAAAAATATGTATGTTATTGTGCGATGCACATATTTTTTCTCAAAAACGGTAAGTCTGGCGTGGTTTTGACCATAACAAGATTTGTAGAGGCATTCATTACGAACATTTTAAACCAAAAATCTTAATTCTAGGCCTACTAGTTTCCGAGAAAATGAAAATAAACCAAATTATGCCATACTTTTAGCTGAAAATATGTAAAAATATGTATGTTATTGTGCGATGCACATATTTTTTCTGAAAAACGGTAAGTCTGGCGTGGTTTTGACCATAACAAGATTTGTAGAGGCATTCATTACGAACATTTTAAACCAAAAATCTTAATTCTAGGCCTACTAGTTTCCGAGAAAATGAAAATAAACCAAATTATGCCATACTTTTAGCTGAAAATATGTATGTTATTGTGCGATGCACATATTTTTTCTCAAAAACGGTGAGTCTGGCGTGGTTTTGACCATAACAAGATTTGTAGAGGCATTCATTACGAACATTTTAAACCAAAAATCTTAATTCTAGGCCTACTAGTTTCCGAGAAAATGAAAATAAACCAAATTATGCCATACTTTTAGCTGAAAATATGTATGTTATTGTGCGATGCACATATTTTTTCTCAAAAACGGTAAGTCTGGCGTGGTTTTGACCATAACAAGATTTGTAGAGGCATTCATTACGAACATTTTAAACCAAAAATCTTAATTCTAGGCCTACTAGTTTCCGAGAAAATGAAAATAAACCAAATTATGCCATACTTTTAGCTGAAAATATGTAAAAATATGTATGTTATTGTGCGATGCACATATTTTTTCTCAAAAACGGTAAGTCTGGCGTGGTTTTGACCATAACAAGATTTGTAGAGGCATTCATTACGAACATTTTAAACCAAAAATCTTAATTCTAGGCCTACTAGTTTCCGAGAAAATGAAAATAAACCAAATTATGCCATACTTTTAGCTGAAAATATGTATGTTATTGTGCGATGCACATATTTTTTCTCAAAAACGGTAAGTCTGGCGTGGTTTTGACCATAACAAGATTTGTAGAGGCATTCATTACGAACATTTTAAACCAAAAATCTTAATTCTAGGCCTACTAGTTTCCGAGAAAATGAAAATAAACCAAATTATGCCATACTTTTAGCTGAAAATATGTAAAAATATGTATGTTATTGTGCGATGCACATATTTTTTCTCAAAAACGGTAAGTCTGGCGTGGTTTTGACCATAACAAGATTTGTAGAGGCATTCATTACGAACATTTTAAACCAAAAATCTTAATTCTAGGCCTACTAGTTTCCGAGAAAATGAAAATAAACCAAATTATGCCATACTTTTAGCTGAAAATATGTATGTTATTGTGCGATGCACATATTTTTTCTCAAAAACGGTAAGTCTGGCGTGGTTTTGACCATAACAAGATTTGTAGAGGCATTCATTACGAACATTTTAAACCAAAAATCTTAATTCTAGGCCTACTAGTTTCCGAGAAAATGAAAATAAACCAAATTATGCCATACTTTTAGCTGAAAATATGTAAAAATATGTATGTTATTGTGCGATGCACATATTTTTTCTCAAAAACGGTAAGTCTGGCGTGGTTTTGACCATAACAAGATTTGTAGAGGCATTCATTACGAACATTTTAAACCAAAAATCTTAATTCTAGGCCTACTAGTTTCCGAGAAAATGAAAATAAACCAAATTATGCCATACTTTTAGCTGAAAATATGTAAAAATATGTATGTTATTGTGCGATGCACATATTTTTTCTCAAAAACGGTAAGTCTGGCGTGGTTTTGACCATAACAAGATTTGTAGAGGCATTCATTACGAACATTTTAAACCAAAAATCTTAATTCTAGGCCTACTAGTTTCCGAGAAAATGAAAATAAACCAAATTATGCCATACTTTTAGCTGAAAATATGTATGTTATTGTGCGATGCACATATTTTTTCTCAAAAACGGTAAGTCTGGCGTGGTTTTGACCATAACAAGATTTGTAGAGGCATTCATTACGAACATTTTAAACCAAAAATCTTAATTCTAGGCCTACTAGTTTCCGAGAAAATGAAAATAAACCAAATTATGCCATACTTTTAGCTGAAAATATGTATGTTATTGTGCGATGCACATATTTTTTCTCAAAAACGGTAAGTCTGGCGTGGTTTTGACCATAACAAGATTTGTAGAGGCATTCATTACGAACATTTTAAACCAAAAATCTTAATTCTAGGCCTACTAGTTTCCGAGAAAATGAAAATAAACCAAATTATGCCATACTTTTAGCTGAAAATATGTATGTTATTGTGCGATGCACATATTTTTTCTCAAAAACGGTAAGTCTGGCGTGGTTTTGACCATAACAAGATTTGTAGAGGCATTCATTACGAACATTTTAAACCAAAAATCTTAATTCTAGGCCTACTAGTTTCCGAGAAAATGAAAATAAACCAAATTATGCCATACTTTTAGCTGAAAATATGTATGTTATTGTGCGATGCACATATTTTTTCTCAAAAACGGTAAGTCTGGCGTGGTTTTGACCATAACAAGATTTGTAGAGGCATTCATTACGAACATTTTAAACCAAAAATCTTAATTCTAGGCCTACTAGTTTCCGAGAAAATGAAAATAAACCAAATTATGCCATACTTTTAGCTGAAAATATGTAAAAATATGTATGTTATTGTGCGATGCACATATTTTTTCTCAAAAACGGTAAGTCTGGCGTGGTTTTGACCATAACAAGATTTGTAGAGGCATTCATTACGAACATTTTAAACCAAAAATCTTAATTCTAGGCCTACTAGTTTCCGAGAAAATGAAAATAAACCAAATTATGCCATACTTTTAGCTGAAAATATGTAAAAATATGTATGTTATTGTGCGATGCACATATTTTTTCTCAAAAACGGTAAGTCTGGCGTGGTTTTGACCATAACAAGATTTGTAGAGGCATTCATTACGAACATTTTAAACCAAAAATCTTAATTCTAGGCCTACTAGTTTCCGAGAAAATGAAAATAAACCAAATTATGCCATACTTTTAGCTGAAAATATGTATGTTATTGTGCGATGCACATATTTTTTCTCAAAAACGGTAAGTCTGGCGTGGTTTTGACCATAACAAGATTTGTAGAGGCATTCATTACGAACATTTTAAACCAAAAATCTTAATTCTAGGCCTACTAGTTTCCGAGAAAATGAAAATAAACCAAATTATGCCATACTTTTAGCTGAAAATATGTATGTTATTGTGCGATGCACATATTTTTTCTCAAAAACGGTAAGTCTGGCGTGGTTTTGACCATAACAAGATTTGTAGAGGCATTCATTACGAACATTTTAAACCAAAAATCTTAATTCTAGGCCTACTAGTTTCCGAGAAAATTAAAATAAACCAAATTATGCCATACTTTTAGCTGAAAATATGTAAAAATATGTATGTTATTGTGCGATGCACATATTTTTTCTCAAAAACGGTAAGTCTGGCGTGGTTTTGACCATAACAAGATTTGTAGAGGCATTCATTACGAACATTTTAAACCAAAAATCTTAATTCTAGGCCTACTAGTTTCCGAGAAAATGAAAATAAACCAAATTATGCCATACTTTTAGCTGAAAATATGTAAAAATATGTATGTTATTGTGCGATGCACATATTTTTTCTCAAAAACGGTAAGTCTGGCGTGGTTTTGACCATAACAAGATTTGTAGAGGCATTCATTACGAACATTTTAAACCAAAAATCTTAATTCTAGGCCTACTAGTTTCCGAGAAAATGAAAATAAACCAAATTATGCCATACTTTTAGCTGAAAATATGTATGTTATTGTGCGATGCACATATTTTTTCTCAAAATCGGTAAGTCTGGCGTGGTTTTGACCATAACAAGATTTGTAGAGGCATTCATTACGAACATTTTAAACCAAAAATCTTAATTCTAGGCCTACTAGTTTCCGAGAAAATTAAAATAAACCAAATTATGCCATACTTTTAGCTGAAAATATGTATGTTATTGTGCGATGCACATATTTTTTCTCAAAAACGGTAAGTCTGGCGTGGTTTTGACCATAACAAGATTTGTAGAGGCATTCATTACGAACATTTTAAACCAAAAATCTTAATTCTAGGCCTACTAGTTTCCGAGAAAATGAAAATAAACCAAATTATGCCATACTTTTAGCTGAAAATATGTAAAAATATGTATGTTATTGTGCGATGCACATATTTTTTCTCAAAAACGGTAAGTCTGGCGTGGTTTTGACCATAACAAGATTTGTAGAGGCATTCATTACGAACATTTTAAACCAAAAATCTTAATTCTAGGCCTACTAGTTTCCGAGAAAATGAAAATAAACCAAATTATGCCATACTTTTAGCTGAAAATATGTATGTTATTGTGCGATGCACATATTTTTTCTCAAAAACGGTAAGTCTGGCGTGGTTTTGACCATAACAAGATTTGTAGAGGCATTCATTACGAACATTTTAAACCAAAAATCTTAATTCTAGGCCTACTAGTTTCCGAGAAAATGAAAATAAACCAAATTATGCCATACTTTTAGCTGAAAATATGTATGTTATTGTGCGATGCACATATTTTTTCTCAAAAACGGTAAGTCTGGCGTGGTTTTGACCATAACAAGATTTGTAGAGGCATTCATTACGAACATTTTAAACCAAAAATCTTAATTCTAGGCCTACTAGTTTCCGAGAAAATGAAAATAAACCAAATTATGCCATACTTTTAGCTGAAAATATGTATGTTATTGTGCGATGCACATATTTTTTCTCAAAAACGGTAAGTCTGGCGTGGTTTTGACCATAACAAGATTTGTAGAGGCATTCATTACGAACATTTTAAACCAAAAATCTTAATTCTAGGCCTACTAGTTTCCGAGAAAATGAAAATAAACCAAATTATGCCATACTTTTAGCTGAAAATATGTATGTTATTGTGCGATGCACATATTTTTTCTCAAAAACGGTAAGTCTGGCGTGGTTTTGACCATAACAAGATTTGTAGAGGCATTCATTACGAACATTTTAAACCAAAAATCTTAATTCTAGGCCTACTAGTTTCCGAGAAAATGAAAATAAACCAAATTATGCCATACTTTTAGCTGAAAATATGTAAAAATATGTATGTTATTGTGCGATGCACATATTTTTTCTCAAAAACGGTAAGTCTGGCGTGGTTTTGACCATAACAAGATTTGTAGAGGCATTCATTACGAACATTTTAAACCAAAAATCTTAATTCTAGGCCTACTAGTTTCCGAGAAAATGAAAAAAAACCAAATTATGCCATACTTTTAGCTGAAAATATGTATGTTATTGTGCGAAGCACATATTTTTTCTCAAAAACGGTAAGTCTGGCGTGGTTTTGACCATAACAAGATTTGTAGAGGCATTCATTACGAACATTTTAAACCAAAAATCTTAATTCTAGGCCTACTAGTTTCCGAGAAAATGAAAATAAACCAAATTATGCCATACTTTTAGCTGAAAATATGTATGTTATTGTGCGATGCACAAATTTTTTCTCAAAAACGGTAAGTCTGGCGTGGTTTTGACCATAACAAGATTTGTAGAGGCATTCATTACGAACATTTTAAACCAAAAATCTTAATTCTAGGCCTACTAGTTTCCGAGAAAATGAAAATAAACCAAATTATGTCATACTTTTAGCTGAAAATATGTAAAAATATGTATGTTATTGTGCGATGCACATATTTTTTCTCAAAAACGGTAAGTCTGGCGTGGTTTTGACCATAACAAGATTTGTAGAGGCATTCATTACGAACATTTTAAACCAAAAATCTTAATTCTAGGCCTACTAGTTTCCGAGAAAATGAAAATAAACCAAATTATGCCATAGTTTTAGCTGAAAATATGTAAAAATATGTATGTTATTGTGCGATGCACATATTTTTTCTCAAAAACGGTAAGTCTGGCGTGGTTTTGACCATAACAAGATTTGTAGAGGCATTCATTACGAACATTTTAAACCAAAAATCTTAATTCTAGGCCTACTAGTTTCCGAGAAAATGAAAATAAACCAAATTATGCCATACTTTTAGCTGAAAATATGTAAAAATATGTATGTTATTGTGCGATGCACATATTTTTTCTCAAAAACGGTAAGTCTGGCGTGGTTTTGACCATAACAAGATTTGTAGAGGCATTCATTACGAACATTTTAAACCAAAAATCTTAATTCTAGGCCTACTAGTTTCCGAGAAAATGAAAATAAACCAAATTATGCCATACTTTTAGCTGAAAATATGTATGTTATTGTGCGATGCACATATTTTTTCTCAAAAACGGTAAGTCTGGCGTGGTTTTGACCATAACAAGATTTGTAGAGGCATTCATTACGAACATTTTAAACCAAAAATCTTAATTCTAGGCCTACTAGTTTCCGAGAAAATGAAAATAAACCAAATTATGCCATACTTTTAGCTGAAAATATGTAAAAATATGTATGTTATTGTGCGATGCACATATTTTTTCTCAAAAACGGTAAGTCTGGCGTGGTTTTGACCATAACAAGATTTGTAGAGGCATTCATTACGAACATTTTAAACCAAAAATCTTAATTCTAGGCCTACTAGTTTCCGAGAAAATGAAAATAAACCAAATTATGCCATACTTTTAGCTGAAAATATGTAAAAATATGTATGTTATTGTGCGATGCACATTTTTTTCTCAAAAACGGTAAGTCTGGCGTGGTTTTGACCATAACAAGATTTGTAGAGGCATTCATTACGAACATTTTAAACCAAAAATCTTAATTCTAGGCCTACTAGTTTCCGAGAAAATGAAAATAAACCAAATTATGCCATACTTTTAGCTGAAAATATGTATGTTATTGTGCGATGCACATATTTTTTCTCAAAAACGGTAAGTCTGGCGTGGTTTTGACCATAACAAGATTTGTAGAGGCATTCATTACGAACATTTTAAACCAAAAATCTTAATTCTAGGCCTACTAGTTTCCGAGAAAATGAAAATAAACCAAATTATGCCATACTTTTAGCTGAAAATATGTATGTTATTGTGCGATGCACATATTTTTTCTCAAAAATGGTAAGTCTGGCGTGTTTTTGACCATAACAAGATTTGTAGAGGCATTCATTACGAACATTTTAAACCAAAAATCTTAATTCTAGGCCTACTAGTTTCCGAGAAAATGAAAATAAACCAAATTATGCCATACTTTTAGCTGAAAATATGTATGTTATTGTGCGATGCACATATTTTTTCTCAAAAACGGTAAGTCTGGCGTGGTTTTGACCATAACAAGATTTGTAGAGGCATTCATTACGAACATTTTAAACCAAAAATCTTAATTCTAGGCCTACTAGTTTCCGAGAAAATGAAAATAAACCAAATTATGCCATACTTTTAGCTGAAAATATGTAAAAATATGTATGTTATTGTGCGATGCACATATTTTTTCTCAAAAACGGTAAGTCTGGCGTGGTTTTGACCATAACAAGATTTGTAGAGGCATTCATTACGAACATTTTAAACCAAAAATCTTAATTCTAGGCCTACTAGTTTCCGAGAAAATGAAAATAAACCAAATTATGCCATACTTTTAGCTGAAAATATGTAAAAATATGTATGTTATTGTGCGATGCACATTTTTTTCTCAAAAACGGTAAGTCTGGCGTGGTTTTGACCATAACAAGATTTGTAGAGGCATTCATTACGAACATTTTAAACCAAAAATCTTAATTCTAGGCCTACTAGTTTCCGAGAAAATGAAAATAAACCAAATTATGCCATACTTTTAGCTGAAAATATGTATGTTATTGTGCGATGCACATATTTTTTCTCAAAAACGGTAAGTCTGGCGTGGTTTTGACCATAACAAGATTTGTAGAGGCATTCATTACGAACATTTTAAACCAAAAATCTTAATTCTAGGCCTACTAGTTTCCGAGAAAATGAAAATAAACCAAATTATGCCATACTTTTAGCTGAAAATATGTATGTTATTGTGCGATGCACATATTTTTTCTCAAAAACGGTAAGTCTGGCGTGGTTTTGACCATAACAAGATTTGTAGAGGCATTCATTACGAACATTTTAAACCAAAAATCTTAATTCTAGGCCTACTAGTTTCCGAGAAAATGAAAATAAACCAAATTATGCCATACTTTTAGCTGAAAATATGTATGTTATTGTGCGATGCACATATTTTTTCTCAAAAACGGTAAGTCTGGCGTGGTTTTGACCATAACAAGATTTGTAGAGGCATTCATTACGAACATTTTAAACCAAAAATCTTAATTCTAGGCCTACTAGTTTCCGAGAAAATGAAAATAAACCAAATTATGCCATACTTTTAGCTGAAAATATGTATGTTATTGTGCGATGCACATATTTTTTCTCAAAAATGGTAAGTCTGGCGTGTTTTTGACCATAACAAGATTTGTAGAGGCATTCATTACGAACATTTTAAACCAAAAATCTTAATTCTAGGCCTACTAGTTTCCGAGAAAATGAAAATAAACCAAATTATGCCATACTTTTAGCTGAAAATATGTATGTTATTGTGCGATGCACATATTTTTTCTCAAAAACGGTAAGTCTGGCGTGGTTTTGACCATAACAAGATTTGTAGAGGCATTCATTACGAACATTTTAAACCAAAAATCTTAATTCTAGGCCTACTAGTTTCCGAGAAAATGAAAATAAACCAAATTATGCCATACTTTTAGCTGAAAATATGTAAAAATATGTATGTTATTGTGCGATGCACATATTTTTTCTCAAAAACGGTAAGTCTGGCGTGGTTTTGACCATAACAAGATTTGTAGAGGCATTCATTACGAACATTTTAAACCAAAAATCTTAATTCTAGGCCTACTAGTTTCCGAGAAAATGAAAATAAACCAAATTATGCCATACTTTTAGCTGAAAATATGTAAAAATATGTATGTTATTGTGCGATGCACATTTTTTTCTCAAAAACGGTAAGTCTGGCGTGGTTTTGACCATAACAAGATTTGTAGAGGCATTCATTACGAACATTTTAAACCAAAAATCTTAATTCTAGGCCTACTAGTTTCCGAGAAAATGAAAATAAACCAAATTATGCCATACTTTTAGCTGAAAATATGTATGTTATTGTGCGATGCACATATTTTTTCTCAAAAACGGTAAGTCTGGCGTGGTTTTGACCATAACAAGATTTGTAGAGGCATTCATTACGAACATTTTAAACCAAAAATCTTAATTCTAGGCCTACTAGTTTCCGAGAAAATGAAAATAAACCAAATTATGCCATACTTTTAGCTGAAAATATGTATGTTATTGTGCGATGCACATATTTTTTCTCAAAAACGGTAAGTCTGGCGTGGTTTTGACCATAACAAGATTTGTAGAGGCATTCATTACGAACATTTTAAACCAAAAATCTTAATTCTAGGCCTACTAGTTTCCGAGAAAATGAAAATAAACCAAATTATGCCATACTTTTAGCTGAAAATATGTATGTTATTGTGCGATGCACATATTTTTTCTCAAAAACGGTAAGTCTGGCGTGGTTTTGACCATAACAAGATTTGTAGAGGCATTCATTACGAACATTTTAAACCAAAAATCTTAATTCTAGGCCTACTAGTTTCCGAGAAAATGAAAATAAACCAAATTATGCCATACTTTTAGCTGAAAATATGTAAAAATATGTATGTTATTGTGCGATGCACATATTTTTTCTCAAAAACGGTAAGTCTGGCGTGGTTTTGACCATAACAAGATTTGTAGAGGCATTCATTACGAACATTTTAAACCAAAAATCTTAATTCTAGGCCTACTAGTTTCCGAGAAAATTAAAATAAACCAAATTATGCCATACTTTTAGCTGAAAATATGTATGTTATTGTGCGATGCACATATTTTTTCTCAAAAACGGTAAGTCTGGCGTGGTTTTGACCATAACAAGATTTGTAGAGGCATTCATTACGAACATTTTAAACCAAAAATCTTAATTCTAGGCCTACTAGTTTCCGAGAAAATGAAAATAAACCAAATTATGCCATACTTTTAGCTGAAAATATGTAAAAATATGTATGTTATTGTGCGATGCACATATTTTTTCTTAAAAACGGTAAGTCTGGCGTGGTTTTGACCATAACAAGATTTGTAGAGGCATTCATTACGAACATTTTAAACCAAAAATCTTAATTCTAGGCCTACTAGTTTCCGAGAAAATGAAAATAAACCAAATTATGCCATACTTTTAGCTGAAAATATGTAAAAATATGTATGTTATTGTGCGATGCACATATTTTTTCTCAAAAACGGTAAGTCTGGCGTGGTTTTGACCATAACAAGATTTGTAGAGGCATTCATTACGAACATTTTAAACCAAAAATCTTAATTCTAGGCCTACTAGTTTCCGAGAAAATGAAAATAAACCAAATTATGCCATACTTTTAGCTGAAAATATGTAAAAATATGTATGTTATTGTGCGATGCACATTTTTTTCTCAAAAACGGTAAGTCTGGCGTGGTTTTGACCATAACAAGATTTGTAGAGGCATTCATTACGAACATTTTAAACCAAAAATCTTAATTCTAGGCCTACTAGTTTCCGAGAAAATGAAAATAAACCAAATTATGCCATACTTTTAGCTGAAAATATGTATGTTATTGTGCGATGCACATATTTTTTCTCAAAAACGGTAAGTCTGGCGTGGTTTTGACCATAACAAGATTTGTAGAGGCATTCATTACGAACATTTTAAACCAAAAATCTTAATTCTAGGCCTACTAGTTTCCGAGAAAATGAAAATAAACCAAATTATGCCATACTTTTAGCTGAAAATATGTATGTTATTGTGCGATGCACATATTTTTTCTCAAAAATGGTAAGTCTGGCGTGTTTTTGACCATAACAAGATTTGTAGAGGCATTCATTACGAACATTTTAAACCAAAAATCTTAATTCTAGGCCTACTAGTTTCCGAGAAAATGAAAATAAACCAAATTATGCCATACTTTTAGCTGAAAATATGTATGTTATTGTGCGATGCACATATTTTTTCTCAAAAACGGTAAGTCTGGCGTGGTTTTGACCATAACAAGATTTGTAGAGGCATTCATTACGAACATTTTAAACCAAAAATCTTAATTCTAGGCCTACTAGTTTCCGAGAAAATGAAAATAAACCAAATTATGCCATACTTTTAGCTGAAAATATGTAAAAATATGTATGTTATTGTGCGATGCACATATTTTTTCTCAAAAACGGTAAGTCTGGCGTGGTTTTGACCATAACAAGATTTGTAGAGGCATTCATTACGAACATTTTAAACCAAAAATCTTAATTCTAGGCCTACTAGTTTCCGAGAAAATGAAAATAAACCAAATTATGCCATACTTTTAGCTGAAAATATGTAAAAATATGTATGTTATTGTGCGATGCACATTTTTTTCTCAAAAACGGTAAGTCTGGCGTGGTTTTGACCATAACAAGATTTGTAGAGGCATTCATTACGAACATTTTAAACCAAAAATCTTAATTCTAGGCCTACTAGTTTCCGAGAAAATGAAAATAAACCAAATTATGCCATACTTTTAGCTGAAAATATGTATGTTATTGTGCGATGCACATATTTTTTCTCAAAAACGGTAAGTCTGGCGTGGTTTTGACCATAACAAGATTTGTAGAGGCATTCATTACGAACATTTTAAACCAAAAATCTTAATTCTAGGCCTACTAGTTTCCGAGAAAATGAAAATAAACCAAATTATGCCATACTTTTAGCTGAAAATATGTATGTTATTGTGCGATGCACATATTTTTTCTCAAAAACGGTAAGTCTGGCGTGGTTTTGACCATAACAAGATTTGTAGAGGCATTCATTACGAACATTTTAAACCAAAAATCTTAATTCTAGGCCTACTAGTTTCCGAGAAAATGAAAATAAACCAAATTATGCCATACTTTTAGCTGAAAATATGTATGTTATTGTGCGATGCACATATTTTTTCTCAAAAACGGTAAGTCTGGCGTGGTTTTGGCCATAACAAGATTTGTAGAGGCATTCATTACGAACATTTTAAACCAAAAATCTTAATTCTAGGCCTACTAGTTTCCGAGAAAATGAAAATAAACCAAATTATGCCATACTTTTAGCTGAAAATATGTATGTTATTGTGGGATGCACATATTTTTTCTCAAAAACGGTAAGTCTGGCGTGGTTTTGACCATAACAAGATTTGTAGAGGCATTCATTACGAACATTTTAAACCAAAAATCTTAATTCTAGGCCTACTAGTTTCCGAGAAAATGAAAATAAACCAAATTATGCCATACTTTTAGCTGAAAATATGTATGTTATTGTGCGATGCACATATTTTTTCTCAAAAACGGTAAGTCTGGCGTGGTTTTGACCATAACAAGATTTGTAGAGGCATTCATTACGAACATTCTAAACCAAAAATCTTAATTCTAGGCCTACTAGTTTCCGAGAAAATGAAAATAAACCAAATTATGCCATACTTTTAGCTGAAAATATGTAAAAATATGTATGTTATTGTGCGATGCACATATTTTTTCTCAAAAACGGTAAGTCTGGCGTGGTTTTGACCATAACAAGATTTGTAGAGGCATTCATTACGAACATTTTAAACCAAAAATCTTAATTCTAGGCCTACTAGTTTCCGAGAAAATGAAAATAAACCAAATTATGCCATACTTTTAGCTGAAAATATGTAAAAATATGTATGTTATTATGCGATGCACATATTTTTTCTCAAAAACGGTAAGTCTGGCGTGGTTTTGACCATAACAAGATTTGTAGAGGCATTCATTACGAACATTTTAAACCAAAAATCTTAATTCTAGGCCTACTAGTTTCCGAGAAAATGAAAATAAACCAAATTATGCCATACTTTTAGCTGAAAATATGTATGTTATTGTGCGATGCACATATTTTTTCTCAAAAACGGTAAGTCTGGCGTGGTTTTGACCATAACAAGATTTGTAGAGGCATTCATTACGAACATTTTAAACCAAAAATCTTAATTCTAGGCCTACTAGTTTCCGAGAAAATGAAAATAAACCAAATTATGCCATACTTTTAGCTGAAAATATGTAAAAATATGTATGTTATTGTGCGATGCACACATTTTTTCTCAAAAACGGTAAGTCTGGCGTGGTTTTGACCATAACAAGATTTGTAGAGGCATTCATTACGAACATTTTAAACCAAAAATCTTAATTCTAGGCCTACTAGTTTCCGAGAAAATGAAAATAAACCAAATTATGCCATACTTTTAGCTGAAAATATGTATGTTATTGTGCGATGCACATATTTTTTCTCAAAAACGGTAAGTCTGGCGTGGTTTTGACCATAACAAGATTTGTAGAGGCATTCATTACGAACATTTTAAACCAAAAATCTTAATTCTAGGCCTACTAGTTTCCGAGAAAATGAAAATAAACCAAATTATGCCATACTTTTAGCTGAAAATATGTAAAAATATGTATGTTATTGTGCGATGCACATATTTTTTCTCAAAAACGGTAAGTCTGGCGTGGTTTTGACCATAACAAGATTTGTAGAGGCATTCCTTACGAACATTTTAAACCAAAAATCTTAATTCTAGGCCTACTAGTTTCCGAGAAAATGAAAATAAACCAAATTATGCCATACTTTTAGCTGAAAATATGTAAAAATATGTATGTTATTGTGCGATGCACATATTTTTTCTCAAAAACGGTAAGTCTGGCGTGGTTTTGACCATAACAAGATTTGTAGAGGCATTCATTACGAACATTTTAAACCAAAAATCTTAATTCTAGGCCTACTAGTTTCCGAGAAAATGAAAATAAGCCAAATTATGCCATACTTTTAGCTGAAAATATGTATGTTATTGTGCGATGCACATATTTTTTCTCAAAAACGGTAAGTCTGGCGTGGTTTCGACCATAACAAGATTTGTAGAGGCATTCATTACGAACATTTTAAACCAAAAATCTTAATTCTAGGCCTACTAGTTTCCGAGAAAATGAAAATAAACCAAATTATGCCATACTTTTAGCTGAAAATATGTATGTTATTGTGCGATGCACATATTTTTTCTCAAAAACGGTAAGTCTGCCGTGGTTTTGACCATAACAAGGTTTGTAGAGGCATTCATTACGAACATTTTAAACCAAAAATATTAATTCTAGGCCCACTAGTTTCCGAGAAAATGAAAATAAACCAAATTATGCCATATTTTTAGCTGAAAATATGTATGTTATTGTGCGATGCACATATTTTTTCTCAAAAACGGTAAGTCTGGCGTGGTTTTGACCATAACAAGATTTGTAGAGGCATTCATTACGAACATTTTAAACCAAAAATCTTAATAAATAAATAAACCAAATTATGCCATACTTTTAGCTGAAAATATGTATGTTATTGTGCGATGCACATATTTTTTCTCAAAAACGGTAAGTCTGGCGTGGTTTTGACCATAACAAGATTTGTAGAGGCATTCATTACGAACATTTTAAACCAAAAATCTTAATTCTAGGCCTACTAGTTTCCGAGAAAATGAAAATAAACCAAATTATGCCATACTTTTAGCTGAAAATATGTATGTTATTGTGCGATGCACATATTTTTTCTCAAAAACGGTAAGTCTGGCGTGGTTTTGACCATAACAAGATTTGTAGAGGCATTCATTACGAACATTTTAAACCAAAAATCTTAATTCTAGGCCTACTAGTTTCCGAGAAAATGAAAATAAACCAAATTATGCCATACTTTTAGCTGAAAATATGTATGTTATTGTGCGATGCACATATTTTTTCTCAAAAATGGTAAGTCTGGCGTGTTTTTGACCATAACAAGATTT
Organism: Myathropa florea; assembly: GCA_930367185.1. Classification (NCBI taxonomy): domain Eukaryota; kingdom Metazoa; phylum Arthropoda; class Insecta; order Diptera; family Syrphidae; genus Myathropa; species Myathropa florea. Next base: position 62,667 of record CAKNEX010000117.1, on the reverse strand, counting down.
GTAGAGGCATTCATTACGAACATTTTAAACCAAAAATCTTAATTCTAGGCCTACTAGTTTCCGAGAAAATGAAAATAAACCAAATTATGCCATACTTTTAGCTGAAAATATGTATGTTATTGTGCGATGCACATATTTTTTCTCAAAAACGGTAAGTCTGGCGTGGTTTTGACCATAACAAGATTTGTAGAGGCATTCATTACGAACATTTTAAACCAAAAATCTTAATTCTAGGCCTACTAGTTTCCGAGAAAATGAAAATAAACCAAATTATGCCATACTTTTAGCTGAAAATATGTAAAAATATGTATGTTATTGTGCGATGCACATATTTTTTCTCAAAAACGGTAAGTCTGGCGTGGTTTTGACCATAACAAGATTTGTAGAGGCATTCATTACGAACATTTTAAACCAAAAATCTTAATTCTAGGCCTACTAGTTTCCGAGAAAATGAAAATAAGCCAAATTATGCCATACTTTTAGCTGAAAATATGGATGTTATTGTGCGATGCACATATTTTTTCTCAAAAACGGTAAGTCTGGCGTGGTTTCGACCATAACAAGATTTGTAGAGGCATTCATTACGAACATTTTAAACCAAAAATCTTAATTCTAGGCCTACTAGTTTCCGAGAAAATGAAAATAAACCAAATTATGCCATACTTTTAGCTGAAAATATGTATGTTATTGTGCGATGCACATATTTTTTCTCAAAAACGGTAAGTCTGCCGTGGTTTTGACCATAACAAGGTTTGTAGAGGCATTCATTACGAACATTTTAAACCAAAAATATTAATTCTAGGCCTACTAGTTTCCGAGAAAATGAAAATAAACCAAATTATGCCATATTTTTAGCTGAAAATATGTATGTTATTGTGCGATGCACATATTTTTTCTCAAAAACGGTAAGTCTGGCGTGGTTTTGACCATAACAAGATTTGTAGAGGCATTCATTACGAACATTTTAAACCAAAAATCTTAATAAATAAATAAACCAAATTATGCCATACTTTTAGCTGAAAATATGTATGTTATTGTGCGATGCACATATTTTTTCTCAAAAACGGTAAGTCTGGCGTGGTTTTGACCATAACAAGATTTGTAGAGGCATTCATTACGAACATTTTAAACCAAAAATCTTAATTCTAGGCCTACTAGTTTCCGAGAAAATGAAAATAAACCAAATTATGCCATACTTTTAGCTGAAAATATGTATGTTATTGTGCGATGCACATATTTTTTCTCAAAAACGGTAAGTCTGGCGTGGTTTTGACCATAACAAGATTTGTAGAGGCATTCATTACGAACATTTTAAACCAAAAATCTTAATTCTAGGCCTACTAGTTTCCGAGAAAATGAAAATAAACCAAATTATGCCATACTTTTAGCTGAAAATATGTATGTTATTGTGCGATGCACATATTTTTTCTCAAAAATGGTAAGTCTGGCGTGTTTTTGACCATAACAAGATTTGTAGAGGCATTCATTACGAACATTTTAAACCAAAAATCTTAATTCTAGGCCTACTAGTTTCCGAGAAAATGAAAATAAACCAAATTATGCAATACTTTTAGCTGAAAATATGTATGTTATTGTGCGATGCACATATTTTTTCTCAAAAACGGTAAGTCTGGCGTGGTTTTGACCATAACAAGATTTGTAGAGGCATTCATTACGAACATTTTAAACCAAAAATCTTAATTCTAGGCCTACTAGTTTCCGAGAAAATGAAAATAAACCAAATTATGCCATACTTTTAGCTGAAAATATGTATGTTATTGTGCGATGCACATATTTTTTCTCAAAAACGGTAAGTCTGGCGTGGTTTTGACCATAACAAGATTTGTAGAGGCATTCATTACGAACATTTTAAACCAAAAATCTTAATTCTAGGCCTACTAGTTTCCGAGAAAATGAAAATAAACCAAATTATGCCATACTTTTAGCTGAAAATATGTAAAAATATGTATGTTATTGTGCGATGCACATATTTTTTCTCAAAAACGGTAAGTCTGGCGTGGTTTTGACCATAACAAGATTTGTAGAGGCATTCATTACGAACATTTTAAACCAAAAATCTTAATTCTAGGCCTACTAGTTTCCGAGAAAATGAAAATAAGCCAAATTATGCCATACTTTTAGCTGAAAATATGTATGTTATTGTGCGATGCACATATTTTTTCTCAAAAACGGTAAGTCTGGCGTGGTTTTGACCATAACAAGATTTGTAGAGGCATTCATTACGAACATTTTAAACCAAAAATCTTAATTCTAGGCCTACTAGTTTCCGAGAAAATGAAAATAAACCAAATTATGCCATACTTTTAGCTGAAAATATGTATGTTATTGTGCGATGCACATATTTTTTCTCAAAAACGGTAAGTCTGCCGTGGTTTTGACCATAACAAGATTTGTAGAGGCATTCATTACGAACATTTTAAACCAAAAATCTTAATTCTAGGCCTACTAGTTTCCGAGAAAATGAAAATAAACCAAATTATGCCATATTTTTAGCTGAAAATATGTATGTTATTGTGCGATGCACATATTTTTTCTCAAAAACGGTAAGTCTGGCGTGGTTTTGACCATAACAAGATTTGTAGAGGCATTCATTACGAACATTTTAAACCAAAAATCTTAATTCTAGGCCTACTAGTTTCCGAGAAAATGAAAATAAACCAAATTATGCCATACTTTTAGCTGAAAATATGTATGTTATTGTGCGATGCACATATTTTTTCTCAAAAACGGTAAGTCTGGCGTGGTTTTGACCATAACAAGATTTGTAGAGGCATTCATTACGAACATTTTAAACCAAAAATCTTAATTCTAGGCCTACTAGTTTCCGAGAAAATGAAAATAAACCAAATTATGCCATACTTTTAGCTGAAAATATGTATGTTATTGTGCGATGCACATATTTTTTCTCAAAAACGGTAAGTCTGGCGTGGTTTTGACCATAACAAGATTTGTAGAGGCATTCATTACGAACATTTTAAACCAAAAATCTTAATTCTAGGCCTACTAGTTTCCGAGAAAATGAAAATAAACCAAATTATGCCATACTTTTAGCTGAAAATATGTAAAAATATGTATGTTATTGTGCGATGCACATATTTTTTCTCAAAAACGGTAAGTCTGGCGTGGTTTTGACCATAACAAGATTTGTAGAGGCATTCATTACGAACATTTTAAACCAAAAATCTTAATTCTAGGCCTACTAGTTTCCGAGAAAATGAAAATAAACCAAATTATGCCATACTTTTAGCTGAAAATATGTATGTTATTGTGCGATGCACATATTTTTTCTCAAAAACGGTAAGTCTGGCGTGGTTTTGACCATAACAAGATTTGTAGAGGCATTCATTGCGAACATTTTAAACCAAAAATCTTAATTCTAGGCCTACTAGTTTCCGAGAAAATGAAAATAAACCAAATTATGCCATACTTTTAGCTGAAAATATGTATGTTATTGTGCGATGCACATATTTTTTCTCAAAAACGGTAAGTCTGGCGTGGTTTTGACCATAACAAGATTTGTAGAGGCATTCATTACGAACATTTTATACCAAAAATCTTAATTCTAGGCCTACTAGTTTCCGAGAAAATGAAAATAAACCAAATTATGCCATATTTTTAGCTGAAAATATGTATGTTATTGTGCGATGCACATATTTTTTCTCAAAAACGGTAAGTCTGGCGTGTTTTTGACCATAACAAGATTTGTAGAGGCATTCATTACGAACATTTTAAACCAAAAATCTTAATTCTAGGCCTACTAGTTTCCGAGAAAATGAAAATAAACCAAATTATGCCATACTTTTAGCTGAAAATATGTATGTTATTGTGCGATGCACATATTTTTTCTCAAAAACGGTAAGTCTGGCGTGGTTTTGACCATAACAAGATTTGTAGAGGCATTCATTACGAACATTTTAAACCAAAAATCTTAATTCTAGGCCTACTAGTTTCCGAGAAAATGAAAATAAACCAAATTATGCCATACTTTTAGCTGAAAATATGTATGTTATTGTGCGATGCACATATTTTTTCTCAAAAACGGTAAGTCTGGCGTGGTTTTGACCATAACAAGATTTGTAGAGGCATTCATTACGAACATTTTAAACCAAAAATCTTAATTCTAGGCCTACTAGTTTCCGAGAAAATGAAAATAAACCAAATTATGCCATACTTTTAGCTGAAAATATGTATGTTATTGTGCGATGCACATATTTTTTCTCAAAAACGGTAAGTCTGGCGTGGTTTTGACCATAACAAGATTTGTAGAGGCATTCATTACGAACATTTTAAACCAAAAATCTTAATTCTAGGCCTACTAGTTTCCGAGAAAATGAAAATAAACCAAATTATGCCATACTTTTAGCTGAAAATATGTATGTTATTGTGCGATGCACATATTTTTTCTCAAAAACGGTAAGTCTGGCGTGGTTTTGACCATAACAAGATTTGTAGAGGCATTCATTACGAACATTTTAAACCAAAAATCTTAATTCTAGGCCTACTAGTTTCCGAGAAAATGAAAATAAACCAAATTATGCCATACTTTTAGCTGAAAATATGTAAAAATATGTATGTCATTGTGCGATGCACATATTTTTTCTCAAAAACGGTAAGTCTGGCGTGGTTTTGACCATAACAAGATTTGTAGAGGCATTCATTACGAACATTTTAAACCAAAAATCTTAATTCTAGGCCTACTAGTTTCCGAGAAAATGAAAATAAACCAAATTATGCCATACTTTTAGCTGAAAATATGTAAAAATATGTATGTTATTGTGCGATGCACATATTTTTTCTCAAAAACGGTAAGTCTGGCGTGGTTTTGACCATAACAAGATTTGTAGAGGCATTCATTACAAACATTTTAAACCAAAAATCTTAATTCTAGGCCTACTAGTTTCCGAGAAAATGAAAATAAACCAAATTATGCCATACTTTTAGCTGAAAATATGTAAAAATATGTATGTTATTGTGCGATGCACATATTTTTTCTCAAAAACGGTAAGTCTGGCGTGGTTTTGACCATAACAAGATTTGTAGAGGCATTCATTACGAACATTTTAAACCAAAAATCTTAATTCTAGGCCTACTAGTTTCCGAGAAAATGAAAATAAACCAAATTATGCCATACTTTTAGCTGAAAATATGTAAAAATATGTATGTTATTGTGCGATGCACATATTTTTTCTCAAAAACGGTAAGTCTGGCGTGGTTTTGACCATAACAAGATTTGTAGAGGCATTCATTACGAACATTTTAAACCAAAAATCTTAATTCTAGGCCTACTAGTTTCCGAGAAAATGAAAATAAACCAAATTATGCCATACTTTTAGCTGAAAATATGTAAAAATATGTATGTTATTGTGCGATGCACATATTTTTTCTCAAAAACGGTAAGTCTGGCGTGGTTTTGACCATAACAAGATTTGTAGAGGCATTCATTACGAACATTTTAAACCAAAAATCTTAATTCTAGGCCTACTAGTTTCCGAGAAAATGAAAATAAACCAAATTATGCCATACTTTTAGCTGAAAATATGTATGTTATTGTGCGATGCACATATTTTTTCTCAAAAACGGTAAGTCTGGCGTGGTTTTGACCATAACAAGATTTGTAGAGGCATTCATTACGAACATTTTAAACCAAAAATCTTAATTCTAGGCCTACTAGTTTCCGAGAAAATGAAAATAAACCAAATTATGCCATACTTTTAGCTGAAAATATGTATGTTATTGTGCGATGCACATATTTTTTCTCAAAAACGGTAAGTCTGGCGTGGTTTTGACCATAACAAGATTTGTAGAGGCATTCATTACGAACATTTTAAACCAAAAATCTTAATTCTAGGCCTACTAGTTTCCGAGAAAATGAAAATAAACCAAATTATGCCATACTTTTAGCTGAAAATATGTAAAAATATGTATGTTATTGTGCGATGCACATATTTTTTCTCAAAAACGGTAAGTCTGGCGTGGTTTTGACCATAACAATATTTGTAGAGGCATTCATTACGAACATTTTAAACCAAAAATCTTAATTCTAGGCCTACTAGTTTCCGAGAAAATGAAAATAAACCAAATTATGCCATACTTTTAGCTGAAAATATGTAAAAATATGTATGTTATTGTGCGATGCACATATTTTTTCTCAAAAACGGTAAGTCTGGCGTGGTTTTGACCATAACAAGATTTGTAGAGGCATTCATTACGAACATTTTAAACCAAAAATCTTAATTCTAGGCCTACTAGTTTCCGAGAAAATGAAAATAAACCAAATTATGCCATACTTTTAGCTGAAAATATGTAAAAATATGTATGTTATTGTGCGATGCACATATTTTTTCTCAAAAACGGTAAGTCTGGCGTGGTTTTGACCATAACAAGATTTGTAGAGGCATTCATTACGAACATTTTAAACCAAAAATCTTAATTCTAGGCCTACTAGTTTCCGAGAAAATAAAAATAAACCAAATTATGCCATACTTTTAGCTGAAAATATGTAAAAATATGTATGTTATTGTGCGATGCACATATTTTTTCTCAAAAACGGTAAGTCTGGCGTGGTTTTGACAATAACAAGATTTGTAGAGGCATTCATTACGAACATTTTAAACCAAAAATCTTAATTCTAGGCCTACTAGTTTCCGAGAAAATGAAAATAAACCAAATTATGCCATACTTTTAGCTGAAAATATGTATGTTATTGTGCGATGCACATATTTTTTCTCAAAAACGGTAAGTCTGGCGTGGTTTTGACCATAACAAGATTTCTAGAGGCATTCATTACGAACATTTTAAACCAAAAATCTTAATTCTAGGCCTACTAGTTTCCGAGAAAATGAAAATAAACCAAATTATGCCATACTTTTAGCTGAAAATATGTAAAAATATGTATGTTATTGTGCGATGCACATATTTTTTCTCAAAAACGGTAAGTCTGGCGTGGTTTTGACCATAACAAGATTTGTAGAGGCATTCATTACGAACATTTTAAACCAAAAATCTTAATTCTAGGCCTACTAGTTTCCGAGAAAATGAAAATAAACCAAATTATGCCATACTTTTAGCTGAAAATATGTAAAAATATGTATGTTATTGTGCGATGCACATATTTTTTCTCAAAAACGGTAAGTCTGGCGTGGTTTTGACCATAACAAGATTTGTAGAGGCATTCATTACGAACATTTTAAACCAAAAATCTTAATTCTAGGCCTACTAGTTTCCGAGAAAATGAAAATAAACCAAATTATGCCATACTTTTAGCTGAAAATATGTATGTTATTGTGCGATGCACATATTTTTTCTCAAAAACGGTAAGTCTGGCGTGGTTTTGACCATAACAAGATTTGTAGAGGCATTCATTACGAACATTTTAAACCAAAAATCTTAATTCTAGGCCTACTAGTTTCCGAGAAAATGAAAATAAACCAAATTATGCCATACTTTTAGCTGAAAATATGTATGTTATTGTGCGATGCACATATTTTTTCTCAAAAACGGTAAGTCTGGCGTGGTTTTGACCATAACAAGATTTGTAGAGGCATTCATTACGAACATTTTAAACCAAAAATCTTAATTCTAGGCCTACTAGTTTCCGAGAAAATGAAAATAAACCAAATTATGCCATACTTTTAGCTGAAAATATGTAAAAATATGTATGTTATTGTGCGATGCACATATTTTTTCTCAAAAACGGTAAGTCTGGCGTGGTTTTGACCATAACAATATTTGTAGAGGCATTCATTACGAACATTTTAAACCAAAAATCTTAATTCTAGGCCTACTAGTTTCCGAGAAAATGAAAATAAACCAAATTATGCCATACTTTTAGCTGAAAATATGTAAAAATATGTATGTTATTGTGCGATGCACATATTTTTTCTCAAAAACGGTAAGTCTGGCGTGGTTTTGACCATAACAAGATTTGTAGAGGCATTCATTACGAACATTTTAAACCAAAAATCTTAATTCTAGGCCTACTAGTTTCCGAGAAAATGAAAATAAACCAAATTATGCCATACTTTTAGCTGAAAATATGTAAAAATATGTATGTTATTGTGCGATGCACATATTTTTTCTCAAAAACGGTAAGTCTGGCGTGGTTTTGACCATAACAAGATTTGTAGAGGCATTCATTACGAACATTTTAAACCAAAAATCTTAATTCTAGGCCTACTAGTTTCCGAGAAAATAAAAATAAACCAAATTATGCCATACTTTTAGCTGAAAATATGTAAAAATATGTATGTTATTGTGCGATGCACATATTTTTTCTCAAAAACGGTAAGTCTGGCGTGGTTTTGACAATAACAAGATTTGTAGAGGCATTCATTACGAACATTTTAAACCAAAAATCTTAATTCTAGGCCTACTAGTTTCCGAGAAAATGAAAATAAACCAAATTATGCCATACTTTTAGCTGAAAATATGTATGTTATTGTGCGATGCACATATTTTTTCTCAAAAACGGTAAGTCTGGCGTGGTTTTGACCATAACAAGATTTCTAGAGGCATTCATTACGAACATTTTAAACCAAAAATCTTAATTCTAGGCCTACTAGTTTCCGAGAAAATGAAAATAAACCAAATTATGCCATACTTTTAGCTGAAAATATGTAAAAATATGTATGTTATTGTGCGATGCACATATTTTTTCTCAAAAACGGTAAGTCTGGCGTGGTTTTGACCATAACAAGATTTGAAGAGGCATTCATTACGAACATTTTAAACCAAAAATCTTAATTCTAGGCCTACTAGTTTCCGAGAAAATGAAAATAAACCAAATTATGCCATACTTTTAGCTGAAAATATGTATGTTATTGTGCGATGCACATATTTTTTCTCAAAAACGGTAAGTCTGGCGTGGTTTTGACCATAACAAGATTTGTAGAGGCATTCATTACGAACATTTTAAACCAAAAATCTTAATTCTAGGCCTACTAGTTTCCGAGAAAATGAAAATAAACCAAATTATGCCATACTTTTAGCTGAAAATATGTATGTTATTGTGCGATGCACATATTTTTTCTCAAAAACGGTAAGTCTGGCGTGGTTTTGACCATAACAAGATTTGTAGAGGCATTCATTACGAACATTTTAAACCAAAAATCTTAATTCTAGGCCTACTAGTTTCCGAGAAAATGAAAATAAACCAAATTATGCCATACTTTTAGCTGAAAATATGTATGTTATTGTGCGATGCACATATTTTTTCTCAAAAACGGTAAGTCTGGCGTGGTTTTGACCATAACAAGATTTGTAGAGGCATTCATTACGAACATTTTAAACCAAAAATCTTAATTCTAGGCCTACTAGTTTCCGAGAAAATGAAAATAAACCAAATTATGCCATACTTTTAGCTGAAAATATGTATGTTATTGTGCGATGCACATATTTTTTCTCAAAAACGGTAAGTCTGGCGTGGTTTTGACCATAACAAGATTTGTAGAGGCATTCATTACGAACATTTTAAACCAAAAATCTTAATTCTAGGCCTACTAGTTTCCGAGAAAATGAAAATAAACCAAATTATGCCATACTTTTAGCTGAAAATATGTAAAAATATGTATGTCATTGTGCGATGCACATATTTTTTCTCAAAAACGGTAAGTCTGGCGTGGTTTTGACCATAACAAGATTTGTAGAGGCATTCATTACGAACATTTTAAACCAAAAATCTTAATTCTAGGCCTACTAGTTTCCGAGAAAATGAAAATAAACCAAATTATGCCATACTTTTAGCTGAAAATATGTAAAAATATGTATGTTATTGTGCGATGCACATATTTTTTCTCAAAAACGGTAAGTCTGGCGTGGTTTTGACCATAACAAGATTTGTAGAGGCATTCATTACGAACATTTTAAACCAAAAATCTTAATTCTAGGCCTACTAGTTTCCGAGAAAATGAAAATAAACCAAATTATGCCATACTTTTAGCTGAAAATATGTAAAAATATGTATGTTATTGTGCGATGCACATATTTTTTCTCAAAAACGGTAAGTCTGGCGTGGTTTTGACCATAACAAGATTTGTAGAGGCATTCATAACGAACATTTTAAACCAAAAATCTTAATTCTAGGCCTACTAGTTTCCGAGAAAATGAAAATAAACCAAATTATGCCATACTTTTAGCTGAAAATATGTATGTTATTGTGCGATGCACATATTTTTTCTCAAAAACGGTAAGTCTGGCGTGGTTTTGACCATAACAAGATTTGTAGAGGCATTCATTACGAACATTTTAAACCAAAAATCTTAATTCTAGGCCTACTAGTTTCCGAGAAAATGAAAATAAACCAAATTATGCCATACTTTTAGCTGAAAATATGTAAAAATATGTATGTTATTGTGCGATGCACATATTTTTTCTGAAAAACGGTAAGTCTGGCGTGGTTTTGACCATAACAAGATTTGTAGAGGCATTCATTACGAACATTTTAAACCAAAAATCTTAATTCTAGGCCTACTAGTTTCCGAGAAAATGAAAATAAACCAAATTATGCCATACTTTTAGCTGAAAATATGTATGTTATTGTGCGATGCACATATTTTTTCTCAAAAACGGTAAGTCTGGCGTGGTTTTGACCATAACAGGATTTGTAGAGGCATTCATTACGAACATTTTAAACCAAAAATCTTAATTCTAGGCCTACTAGTTTCCGAGAAAATAAAAATAAACCAAATTATGCCATACTTTTAGCTGAAAATATGTAAAAATATGTATGTTATTGTGCGATGCACATATTTTTTCTCAAAAACGGTAAGTCTGGCGTGGTTTTGACCATAACAAGATTTGTAGAGGCATTCATTACGAACATTTTAAACCAAAAATCTTAATTCTAGGCCTACTAGTTTCCGAGAAAATGAAAATAAACCAAATTATGCCATACTTTTAGCTGAAAATATGTATGTTATTGTGGGATGCACATATTTTTTCTCAAAAACGGTAAGTCTGGCGTAGTTTTGACCATAACAAGATTTGTAGAGGCATTCATTACGAACATTTTAAACCAAAAATCTTAATTCTAGGCCTACTAGTTTCCGAGGAAATGAAAATATACCAAATTATGCCATACTTTTAGCTGAAAATATGTAAAAATATGTATGTCATTGTGCGATGCACATATTTTTTCTCAAAAACGGTAAGTCTGGCGTGGTTTTGACCATAACAAGATTTGAAGAGGCATTCATTACGAACATTTTAAACCAAAAATCTTAATTCTAGGCCTACTAGTTTCCGAGAAAATGAAAATAAACCAAATTATGCCATACTTTTAGCTGAAAATATGTATGTTATTGTGCGATGCACATATTTTTTCTCAAAAACGGTAAGTCTGGCGTGGTTTTGACCATAACAAGATTTGTAGAGGCATTCATTACGAACATTTTAAACCAAAAATCTTAATTCTAGGCCTACTAGTTTCCGAGAAAATGAAAATAAACCAAATTATGCCATACTTTTAGCTGAAAATATGTATGTTATTGTGCGATGCACATATTTTTTCTCAAAAACGGTAAGTCTGGCGTGGTTTTGACCATAACAAGATTTGTAGAGGCATTCATTACGAACATTTTAAACCAAAAATCTTAATTCTAGGCCTACTAGTTTCCGAGAAAATGAAAATAAACCAAATTATGCCATACTTTTAGCTGAAAATATGTATGTTATTGTGCGATGCACATATTTTTTCTCAAAAACGGTAAGTCTGGCGTGGTTTTGACCATAACAAGATTTGTAGAGGCATTCATTACGAACATTTTAAACCAAAAATCTTAATTCTAGGCCTACCAGTTTCCGAGAAAATGAAAATAAACCAAATTATGCCATACTTTTAGCTGAAAATATGTATGTTATTGTGCGATGCACATATTTTTTCTCAAAAACGGTAAGTCTGGCGTGGTTTTGACCATAACAAGATTTGTAGAGGCATTCATTACGAACATTTTAAACCAAAAATCTTAATTCTAGGCCTACTAGTTTCCGAGAAAATGAAAATAAACCAAATTATGCCATACTTTTAGCTGAAAATATGTAAAAATATGTATGTCATTGTGCGATGCACATATTTTTTCTCAAAAACGGTAAGTCTGGCGTGGTTTTGACCATAACAAGATTTGTAGAGGCATTCATTACGAATATTTTAAACCAAAAATCTTAATTCTAGGCCTACTAGTTTCCGAGAAAATGAAAATAAACCAAATTATGCCATACTTTTAGCTGAAAATATGTAAAAATATGTATGTTATTGTGCGATGCACATATTTTTTCTCAAAAACGGTAAGTCTGGCGTGGTTTTGACCATAACAAGATTTGTAGAGGCATTCATTACGAACATTTTAAACCAAAAATCTTAATTCTAGGCCTACTAGTTTCCGAGAAAATGAAAATAAACCAAATTATGCTATACTTTTAGCTGAAAATATGTATGTTATTGTGCGATGCACATATTTTTTCTCAAAAACGGTAAGTCTGGCGTGGTTTTGACCATAACAAGATTTGTAGAGGCATTCATTACGAACATTTTAAACCAAAAATCTTAATTCTAGGCCTACTAGTTTCCGAGAAAATGAAAATAAACCAAATTATGCCATATTTTCAGCTAAAAGTATGTATGTTATTGTGCGATGCACATATTTTTTCTCAAAAACGGTAAGTCTGGCGTGGTTTTGACCATAACAAGATTTGTAGAGGCATTCATTACGAACATTTTAAACCAAAAATCTTATTTCTAGGCCTACTAGTTTCCGAGAAAATGAAAATAAACCAAATTATGCCATACTTTTAGCTGAAAATATGTATGTTATTGTGCGATGCACATATTTTTTCTCAAAAACGGTAAGTCTGGCGTGGTTTTGACCATAACAAGATTTGTAGAGGCATTCATTACGAACATTTTAAACCAAAAATCTTAATTCTAGGCCTACTAGTTTCCGAGAAAATGAAAATAAACCAAATTATGCCATATTTTTAGCTGAAAATATGTATGTTATTGTGCGATGCACATATTTTTTCTCAAAAACGGTAAGTCTGGCGTGGTTTTGACCATAACAAGATTTGTAGAGGCATTCATTACGAACATTTTAAACCAAAAATCTTAATTCTAGGCCTACTAGTTTCCGAGAAAATGAAAATAAACCAAATTATGCCATATTTTCAGCTGAAAATATGTATGTTATTGTGCGATGCACATATTTTTTCTCAAAAACGGTAAGTCTGGCGTGGTTTTGACCATAACAAGATTTGTAGAGGCATTCATTACGAACATTTTAAACCAAAAATCTTAATTCTAGGCCTACTAGTTTCCGAGAAAATGAAAATAAACCCAATTATGCCATACTTTTAGCTGAAAATATGTAAAAATATGTATGTTATTGTGCGATGCACATATTTTTTCTGAAAAACGGTAAGTCTGGCGTGGTTTTGACCATAACAAGATTTGTAGAGGCATTCATTACGAACATTTTAAACCAAAAATCTTAATTCTAGGCCTACTAGTTTCCGAGAAAATGAAAATAAACCAAATTATGCCATACTTTTAGCTGAAAATATGTATGTTATTGTGCGATGCACATATTTTTTCTCAAAAACGGTAAGTCTGGCGTGGTTTTGACCATAACAAGATTTGTAGAGGCATTCATTACGAACATTTTAAACCAAAAATCTTAATTCTAGGCCTACTAGTTTCCGAGAAAATGAAAATAAACCAAATTATGCCATACTTTTAGCTGAAAATATGTATGTTATTGTGCGATGCACATATTTTTTCTCAAAAACGGTAAGTCTGGCGTGGTTTTGACCATAACAAGATTTGTAGAGGCATTCATTACGAACATTTTAAACCAAAAATCTTAATTCTAGGCCTACTAGTTTCCGAGAAAATGAAAATAAACCAAATTATGCCATACTTTTAGCTGAAAATATGTATGTTATTGTGCGATGCACATATTTTTTCTCAAAAACGGTAAGTCTGGCGTGGTTTTGACCATAACAAGATTTGTAGAGGCATTCATTACGAACATTTTAAACCAAAAATCTTAATTCTAGGCCTACTAGTTTCCGAGAAAATGAAAATAAACCAAATTATGCCATACTTTTAGCTGAAAATATGTATGTTATTGTGCGATGCACATATTTTTTCTCAAAAACGGTAAGTCTGGCGTGGTTTTGACCATAACAAGATTTGTAGAGGCATTCATTACGAACATTTTAAACCAAAAATCTTAATTCTAGGCCTACTAGTTTCCGAGAAAATGAAAATAAACCAAATTATGCCATACTTTTAGCTGAAAATATGTATGTTATTGTGCGATGCACATATTTTTTCTCAAAAACGGTAAGTCTGGCGTGGTTTTGACCATAACAAGATTTGTAGAGGCATTCATTACGAACATTTTAAACCAAAAATCTTAATTCTAGGCCTACTAGTTTCCGAGAAAATGAAAATAAACCAAATTATGCCATATTTTTAGCTGAAAATATGTATGTTATTGTGCGATGCACATATTTTTGCTCAAAAACGGTAAGTCTGGCGTGGTTTTGACCATAACAAGATTTGTAGAGGCATTCATTACGAACATTTTAAACCAAAAATCTTAATTCTAGGCCTACTAGTTTCCGAGAAAATGAAAATAAACCAAATTATGCCATACTTTTAGCTGAAAATATGTAAAAATATGTATGTTATTGTGCGATGCACATATTTTTTCTCAAAAACGGTAAGTCTGGCGTGGTTTTGACCATAACAAGATTTGTAGAGGCATTCATTACGAACATTTTAAACCAAAAATCTTAATTCTAGGCCTACTAGTTTCCGAGAAAATGAAAATAAACCAAATTATGCCATACTTTTAGCTGAAAATATGTATGTTATTGTGCGATGCACATATTTTTTCTCAAAAACGGTAAGTCTGGCGTGGTTTTGACCATAACAAGATTTGTAGAGGCATTCATTACGAACATTTTAAACCAAAAATCTTAATTCTAGGCCTACTAGTTTCCGAGAAAATGAAAATAAACCAAATTATGCCATACTTTTAGCTGAAAATATGTATGTTATTGTGCGATGCACATATTTTTTCTCAAAAACGGTAAGTCTGGCGTGGTTTTGACCATAACAAGATTTGTAGAGGCATTCATTACGAACATTTTAAACCAAAAATCTTAATTCTAGGCCTACTAGTTTCCGAGAAAATGAAAATAAACCAAATTATGCCATACTTTTAGCTGAAAATATGTAAAAATATGTATGTTATTGTGCGATGCACATATTTTTTCTCAAAAACGGTAAGTCCGGCGTGGTTTTGACCATAACAAGATTTGTAGAGGCATTCATTACGAACATTTTAAACCAAAAATCTTAATTCTAGGCCTACTAGTTTCCGAGAAAATGAAAATAAACCAAATTATGCCATACTTTTAGCTGAAAATATGTAAAAATATGTATGTTATTGTGCGATGCACATATTTTTTCTCAAAAACGGTAAGTCTGGCGTGGTTTTGACCATAACAAGATTTGTAGAGGCATTCATTACGAACATTTTAAACCAAAAATCTTAATTCTAGGCCTACTAGTTTCCGAGAAAATGAAAATAAACCAAATTATGCCATACTTTTAGCTGAAAATATGTAAAAATATGTATGTTATTGTGCGATGCACATATTTTTTCTGAAAAACGGTAAGTCTGGCGTGGTTTTGACCATAACAAGATTTGTAGAGGCATTCATTACGAACATTTTAAACCAAAAATCTTAATTCTAGGCCTACTAGTTTCCGAGAAAATGAAAATAAACCAAATTATGCCATACTTTTAGCTGAAAATATGTATGTTATTGTGCGATGCACATATTTTTTCTCAAAAACGGTAAGTCTGGCGTGGTTTTGACCATAACAAGATTTGTAGAGGCATTCATTACGAACATTTTAAACCAAAAATCTTAATTCTAGGCCTACTAGTTTCCGAGAAAATGAAAATAAACCAAATTATGCCATACTTTTAGCTGAAAATATGTATGTTATTGTGCGATGCACATATTTTTTCTCAAAAACGGTAAGTCTGGCGTGGTTTTGACCATAACAAGATTTGTAGAGGCATTCATTACGAACATTTTAAACCAAAAATCTTAATTCTAGGCCTACTAGTTTCCGAGAAAATGAAAATAAACCAAATTATGCCATATTTTTAGCTGAAAATATGTATGTTATTGTGCGATGCACATATTTTTTCTCAAAAACGGTAAGTCTGGCGTGGTTTTGACCATAACAAGATTTGTAGAGGCATTCATTACGAACATTTTAAACCAAAAATCTTAATTCTAGGCCTACTAGTTTCCGAGAAAATGAAAATAAACCAAATTATGCCATATTTTTAGCTGAAAATATGTATGTTATTGTGCGATGCACATATTTTTTCTCAAAAACGGTAAGTCTGGCGTGGTTTTGACCATAACAAGATTTGTAGAGGCATTCATTACGAACATTTTAAACCAAAAATCTTAATTCTAGGCCTACTAGTTTCCGAGAAAATGAAAATAAACCAAATTATGCCATACTTTTAGCTGAAAATATGTATGTTATTGTGCGATGCACATATTTTTTCTCAAAAACGGTAAGTCTGGCGTGGTTTTGACCATAACAAGATTTGTAGAGGCATTCATTACGAACATTTTAAACCAAAAATCTTAATTCTAGGCCTACTAGTTTCCGAGAAAATGAAAATAAACCAAATTATGCCATACTTTTAGCTGAAAATATGTAAAAATATGTATGTTATTGTGCGATGCACATATTTTTTCTGAAAAACGGTAAGTCTGGCGTGGTTTTGACCATAACAAGATTTGTAGAGGCATTCATTACGAACATTTTAAACCAAAAATCTTAATTCTAGGCCTACTAGTTTCCGAGAAAATGAAAATAAACCAAATTATGCCATACTTTTAGCTGAAAATATGTATGTTATTGTGCGATGCACATATTTTTTCTCAAAAACGGTAAGTCTGGCGTGGTTTTGACCATAACAAGATTTGTAGAGGCATTCATTACGAACATTTTAAACCAAAAATCTTAATTCTAGGCCTACTAGTTTCCGAGAAAATGAAAATAAACCAAATTATGCCATACTTTTAGCTGAAAATATGTATGTTATTGTGCGATGCACATATTTTTTCTCAAAAACGGTAAGTCTGGCGTGGTTTTGACCATAACAAGATTTGTAGAGGCATTCATTACGAACATTTTAAACCAAAAATCTTAATTCTAGGCCTACTAGTTTCCGAGAAAATGAAAAAAAACCAAATTATGCCTTATTTTTAGCTGAAAATATGTATGTTATTGTGCGATGCACATATTTTTTCTCAAAAACGGTAAGTCTGGCGTGGTTTTGACCATAACAAGATTTGTAGAGGCATTCATTACGAACATTTTAAACCAAAAATCTTAATTCTAGGCCTACTAGTTTCCGAGAAAATTAAAATAAACCAAATTATGCCATACTTTTAGCTGAAAATATGTATGTTATTGTGCGATGCACATATTTTTTCTCAAAAACGGTAAGTCTGGCGTGGTTTTGACCATAACAAGATTTGTAGAGGCATTCATTACGAACATTTTAAACCAAAAATCTTAATTCTAGGCCTACTAGTTTCCGAGAAAATGAAAATAAACCAAATTATGCCATACTTTTAGCTGAAAATATGTATGTTATTGTGCGATGCACATATTTTTTCTCAAAAACGGTAAGTCTGGCGTGGTTTTGACCATAACAAGATTTGTAGAGGCATTCATTACGAACATTTTAAACCAAAAATCTTAATTCTAGGCCTACTAGTTTCCGAGAAAATGAAAATAAACCAAATTATGCCATATTTTTAGCTGAAAATATGTATGTTATTGTGCGATGCACATATTTTTTCTCAAAAACGGTAAGTCTGGCGTGGTTTTGACCATAACAAGATTTGTAGAGGCATTCATTACGAACATTTTAAACCAAAAATCTTAATTCTAGGCCTACTAGTTTCCGAGAAAATGAAAATAAACCAAATTATGCCATATTTTTAGCTGAAAATATGTATGTTATTGTGCGATGCACATATTTTTTCTCAAAAACGGTAAGTCTGGCGTGGTTTTGACCATAACAAGATTTGTAGAGGCATTCATTACGAACATTTTAAACAAAAAATCTTAATTCTAGGCCTACTAGTTTCCGAGAAAATGAAAATAAACCAAATTATGCCATACTTTTAGCTGAAAATATGTAAAAATATGTATGTTATTGTGCGATGCACATATTTTTTCTCAAAAACGGTAAGTCTGGCGTGGTTTTGACCATAACAAGATTTGTAGAGGCATTCATTACGAACATTTTAAACCAAAAATCTTAATTCTAGGCCTACTAGTTTCCGAGAAAATGAAAATAAACCAAATTATGCCATACTTTTAGCTGAAAATATGTAAAAATATGTATGTTATTGTGCGATGCACATATTTTTTCTGAAAAACGGTAAGTCTGGCGTGGTTTTGACCATAACAAGATTTGTAGAGGCATTCATTACGAACATTTTAAACCAAAAATCTTAATTCTAGGCCTACTAGTTTCCGAGAAAATGAAAATAAACCAAATTATGCCATACTTTTAGCTGAAAATATGTATGTT
This sequence comes from Myathropa florea, assembly GCA_930367185.1. NCBI lineage: Eukaryota > Metazoa > Arthropoda > Insecta > Diptera > Syrphidae > Myathropa > Myathropa florea. The sequence goes on along the minus strand of CAKNEX010000117.1, from coordinate 43,996 downwards.
ATTGTGCGATGCACATATTTTTTCTCAAAAACGGTGAGTCTGGCGTGGTTTTGACCATAACAAGATTTGTAGAGGCATTCATTACGAACATTTTAAACCAAAAATCTTAATTCTAGGCCTACTAGTTTCCGAGAAAATGAAAATAAACCAAATTATGCCATACTTTTAGCTGAAAATATGTATGTTATTGTGCGATGCACATATTTTTTCTCAAAAACGGTAAGTCTGGCGTGGTTTTGACCATAACAAGATTTGTAGAGGCATTCATTACGAACATTTTAAACCAAAAATCTTAATTCTAGGCCTACTAGTTTCCGAGAAAATGAAAATAAACCAAATTATGCCATACTTTTAGCTGAAAATATGTAAAAATATGTATGTTATTGTGCGATGCACATATTTTTTCTCAAAAACGGTAAGTCTGGCGTGGTTTTGACCATAACAAGATTTGTAGAGGCATTCATTACGAACATTTTAAACCAAAAATCTTAATTCTAGGCCTACTAGTTTCCGAGAAAATGAAAATAAACCAAATTATGCCATACTTTTAGCTGAAAATATGTATGTTATTGTGCGATGCACATATTTTTTCTCAAAAACGGTAAGTCTGTCGTGGTTTTGACCATAACAAGATTTGTAGAGGCATTCATTACGAACATTTTAAACCAAAAATCTTAATTCTAGGCCTACTAGTTTCCGAGAAAATGAAAATAAACCAAATTATGCCATACTTTTAGCTGAAAATATGTAAAAATATGTATGTTATTGTGCGATGCACATATTTTTTCTCAAAAACGGTAAGTCTGGCGTGGTTTTGACCATAACAAGATTTGTAGAGGCATTCATTACGAACATTTTAAACCAAAAATCTTAATTCTAGGCCTACTAGTTTCCGAGAAAATGAAAATAAACCAAATTATGCCATACTTTTAGCTGAAAATATGTAAAAAAATGTATGTTATTGTGCGATGCACATATTTTTTCTCAAAAACGGTAAGTCTGGCGTGGTTTTGACCATAACAAGATTTGTAGAGGCATTCATTACGAACATTTTAAACCAAAAATCTTAATTCTAGGCCTACTAGTTTCCGAGAAAATGAAAATAAACCAAATTATGCCATACTTTTAGCTGAAAATATGTATGTTATTGTGCGATGCACATATTTTTTCTCAAAAACGGTAAGTCTGGCGTGGTTTTGACCATAACAAGATTTGTAGAGGCATTCATTACGAACATTTTAAACCAAAAATCTTAATTCTAGGCCTACTAGTTTCCGAGAAAATGAAAATAAACCAAATTATGCCATACTTTTAGCTGAAAATATGTAAAAATATGTATGTTATTGTGCGATGCACATATTTTTTCTCAAAAACGGTAAGTCTGGCGTGGTTTTGACCATAACAAGATTTGTAGAGGCATTCATTACGAACATTTTAAACCAAAAATCTTAATTCTAGGCCTACTAGTTTCCGAGAAAATGAAAATAAACCAAATTATGCCATACTTTTAGCTGAAAATATGTATGTTATTGTGCGATGCACATATTTTTTCTCAAAAACGGTAAGTCTGGCGTGGTTTTGACCATAACAAGATTCGTAGAGGCATTCATTACGAACATTTTAAACCAAAAATCTTAATTCTAGGCCTACTAGTTTCCGAGAAAATGAAAATAAACCAAATTATGCCATACTTTTAGCTGAAAATATGTATGTAATTGTGCGATGCACATATTTTTTCTCAAAAACGGTAAGTCTGGCGTGGTTTTGACCATAACAAGATTTGTAGAGGCATTCATTACGAACATTTTAAACCAAAAATCTTAATTCTAGGCCTACTAGTTTCCGAGAAAATGAAAATAAACCAAATTATGCCATACTTTTAGCTGAAAATATGTATGTTATTGTGCGATGCACATATTTTTTCTCAAAAACGGTAAGTCTGGCGTGGTTTTGACCATAACAAGATTTGTAGAGGCATTCATTACGAACATTTTAAACCAAAAATCTTAATTCTAGGCCTACTAGTTTCCGAGAAAATGAAAATAAACCAAATTATGCCATACTTTTAGCTGAAAATATGTAAAAATATGTATGTTATTGTGCGATGCACATATTTTTTCTCAAAAACGGTAAGTCTGGCGTGGTTTTGACCATAACAAGATTTGTAGAGGCATTCATTACGAACATTTTAAACCAAAAATCTTAATTCTAGGCCTACTAGTTTCCGAGAAAATGAAAATAAACCAAATTATGCCTTATTTTTAGCTGAAAATATGTATGTTATTGTGCGATGCACATATTTTTTCTCAAAAACGGTAAGTCTGGCGTGGTTTTGACCATAACAAGATTTGTAGAGGCATTCATTACGAACATTTTAAACCAAAAATCTTAATTCTAGGCCTACTAGTTTCCGAGAAAATGAAAATAAACCAAATTATGCCATACTTTTAGCTGAAAATATGTATGTTATTGTGCGATGCACATATTTTTTCTCAAAAACGGTAAGTCTGGCGTGGTTTTGACCATAACAAGATTTGTAGAGGCATTCATTACGAACATTTTAAACCAAAAATCTTAATTCTAGGCCTACTAGTTTCCGAGAAAATGAAAATAAACCAAATTATGCCATACTTTTAGCTGAAAATATGTATGTTATTGTGCGATGCACATATTTTTTCTCAAAAACGGTAAGTCTGGCGTGGTTTTGACCATAACAAGATTTGTAGAGGCATTCATTACGAACATTTTAAACCAAAAATCTTAATTCTAGGCCTACTAGTTTCCGAGAAAATGAAAATAAACCAAATTATGCCATACTTTTAGCTGAAAATATGTATGTTATTGTGCGATGCACATATTTTTTCTCAAAAACGGTAAGTCTGGCGTGGTTTTGACCGTAACAAGATTTGTAGAGGCATTCATTACGAACATTTTAAACCAAAAATCTTAATTCTAGGCCTACTAGTTTCCGAGAAAATGAAAATAAACCAAATTATGCCATACTTTTAGCTGAAAATATGTATGTTATTGTGCGATGCACATATTTTTTCTCAAAAACGGTAAGTCTGGCGTGGTTTTGACCATAACAAGATTTGTAGAGGCATTCATTACGAACATTTTAAACCAAAAATCTTAATTCTAGGCCTACTAGTTTCCGAGAAAATGAAAATAAACCAAATTATGCCATACTTTTAGCTGAAAATATGTATGTTATTGTGCGATGCACATATTTTTTCTCAAAAACGGTAAGTCTGGCGTGGTTTTGACCATAACAAGATTTGTAGAGGCATTCATTACGAACATTTTAAACCAAAAATCTTAATTCTAGGCCTACTAGTTTCCGAGAAAATGAAAATAAACCAAATTATGCCATACTTTTAGCTGAAAATATGTAAAAATATGTACATATTTTTTCTCAAAAACGGTAAGTCTGGCGTGGTTTTGACCATAACAAGATTTGTAGAGGCATTCATTACGAACATTTTAAACCACAAATCTTAATTCCAGGCCTACTAGTTTCCGAGAAAATGAAAATAAACCAAATTATGCCATACTTTTAGCTGAAAATATGTATGTTATTGTGCGATGCACATATTTTTTCTCAAAAACGGTAAGTCTGGCGTGGTTTTGACCATAACAAGATTTGTAGAGGCATTCATTACGAACATTTTAAACCAAAAATCTTAATTCTAGGCCTACTAGTTTCCGAGAAAATGAAAATAAACCAAATTATGCCATACTTTTAGCTGAAAATATGTATGTTATTGTGCGATGCACATATTTTTTCTCAAAAACGGTAAGTCTGGCGTGGTTTTGACCATAACAAGATTTGTAGAGGCATTCATTACGAACATTTTAAACCAAAAATCTTAATTCTAGGCCTACTAGTTTCCGAGAAAATGAAAATAAACCAAATTATGCCATACTTTTAGCTGAAAATATGTATTTTATTGTGCGATGCACATATTTTTTCTCAAAAACGGTAAGTCTGGCGTGGTTTTGACCATAACAAGATTTGTAGAGGCATTCATTACGAACATTTTAAACCAAAAATCTTAATTCTAGGCCTACTAGTTTCCGAGAAAATGAAAATAAACCAAATTATGCCATACTTTTAGCTGAAAATATGTATGTTATTGTGCGATGCACATATTTTTTCTCAAAAACGGTAAGTCTGGCGTGGTTTTGACCATAACAAGATTTGTAGAGGCATTCATTACGAACATTTTAAACCAAAAATCTTAATTCTAGGCCTACTAGTTTCCGAGAAAATGAAAATAAACCAAATTATGCCATACTTTTAGCTGAAAATATGTAAAAATATGTATGTTATTGTGCGATGCACATATTTTTTCTCAAAAACGGTAAGTCTGGCGTGGTTTTGACCATAACAAGATTTGTAGAGGCATTCATTACGAACATTTTAAACCAAAAATCTTAATTCTAGGCCTACTAGTTTCCGAGAAAATGAAAATAAACCAAATTATGCCATACTTTTAGCTGAAAATATGTAAAAATATGTATGTTATTGTGCGATGCACATATTTTTTCTCAAAAACGGTAAGTCTGGCGTGGTTTTGACCATAACAAGATTTGTAGAGGCATTCATTACGAACATTTTAAACCAAAAATCTTAATTCTAGGCCTACTAGTTTCCGAGAAAATGAAAATAAACCAAATTATGCCATACTTTTAGCTGAAAATATGTAAAAATATGTATGTTATTGTGCGATGCACATATTTTTTCTCAAAAACGGTAAGTCTGGCGTAGTTTTGACCATAACAAGATTTGTAGAGGCATTCATTACGAACATTTTAAACCAAAAATCTTAATTCTAGGCCTACTAGTTTCCGAGAAAATGAAAATAAACCAAATTATGCCATACTTTTACCTGAAAATATGTAAAAATATGTACATATTTTTTTTTCTGAAAATATGTATGTTATTGTGCGATGCACATATTTTTTCTCAAAAACGGTAAGTCTGGCGTGGTTTTGACCATAACAAGATTTGTAGAGGCATTCATTACGAACATTTTAAACCAAAAATCTTAATTCTAGGCCTACTAGTTTCCGAGAAAATGAAAATAAACCAAATTATGCCATACTTTTAGCTGAAAATATGTATGTTATTGTGCGATGCACATATTTTTTCTCAAAAACGGTAAGTCTGGCGTGGTTTTGACCATAACAAGATTTGTAGAGGCATTCATTACGAACATTTTAAACCAAAAATCTTAATTCTAGGCCTACTAGTTTCCGAGAAAATGAAAATAAACCAAATTATGCCATACTTTTAGCTGAAAATATGTATGTTATTGTGCGATGCACATATTTTTTCTCAAAAACGGTAAGTCTGGCGTGGTTTTGACCATAACAAGATTTGTAGAGGCATTCATTACGAACATTTTAAACCAAAAATCTTAATTCTAGGCCTACTAGTTTCCGAGAAAATGAAAATAAACCAAATTATGCCATACTTTTAGCTGAAAATATGTATGTTATTGTGCGATGCACATATTTTTTCTCAAAAACGGTAAGTCTGGCGTGGTTTTGACCATAACAAGATTTGTAGAGGCATTCATTACGAACATTTTAAACCAAAAATCTTAATTCTAGGCCTACTAGTTTCCGAGAAAATGAAAATAAACCAAATTATGCCATACTTTTAGCTGAAAATATGTATTTTATTGTGCGATGCACATATTTTTTCTCAAAAACGGTAAGTCTGGCGTGGTTTTGACCATAACAAGATTTGTAGAGGCATTCATTACGAACATTTTAAACCAAAAATCTTAATTCTAGGCCTACTAGTTTCCGAGAAAATGAAAATAAACCAAATTATGCCATACTTTTAGCTGAAAATATGTATGTTATTGTGCGATGCACATATTTTTTCTCAAAAACGGTAAGTCTGGCGTGGTTTTGACCATAACAAGATTTGTAGAGGCATTCATTACGAACATTTTAAACCAAAAATCTTAATTCTAGGCCTACTAGTTTCCGAGAAAATGAAAATAAACCAAATTATGCCATACTTTTAGCTGAAAATATGTAAAAATATGTATGTTATTGTGCGATGCACATATTTTTTCTCAAAAACGGTAAGTCTGGCGTGGTTTTGACCATAACAAGATTTGTAGAGGCATTCATTACGAACATTTTAAACCAAAAATCTTAATTCTAGGCCTACTAGTTTCCGAGAAAATGAAAATAAACCAAATTATGCCATACTTTTAGCTGAAAATATGTAAAAATATGTATGTTATTGTGCGATGCACATATTTTTTCTCAAAAACGGTAAGTCTGGCGTGGTTTTGACCATAACAAGATTTGTAGAGGCATTCATTACGAACATTTTAAACCAAAAATCTTAATTCTAGGCCTACTAGTTTCCGAGAAAATGAAAATAAACCAAATTATGCCATACTTTTAGCTGAAAATATGTAAAACTATGTATGTTATTGTGCGATGCACATATTTTTTCTCAAAAACGGTAAGTCTGGCGTAGTTTTGACCATAACAAGATTTGTAGAGGCATTCATTACGAACATTTTAAACCAAAAATCTTAATTCTAGGCCCACTAGTTTCCGAGAAAATGAAAATAAACCAAATTATGCCATACTTTTAGCTGAAAATATGTATGTTATTGTGCGATGCACATATTTTTTCTCAAAAACGGTAAGTCTGGCGTGGTTTTGACCATAACAAGATTTGTAGAGGCATTCATTACGAACATTTTAAACCAAAAATCTTAATTCTAGGCCTACTAGTTTCCGAGAAAATGAAAATAAACCAAATTATGCCATACTTTTAGCTGAAAATATGTAAAAATATGTACATATTTTTTCTCAAAAACGGTAAGTCTGGCGTGGTTTTGACCATAACAAGATTTGTAGAGGCATTCATTACGAACATTTTAAACCACAAATCTTAATTCCAGGCCTACTAGTTTCCGAGAAAATGAAAATAAACCAAATTATGCCATACTTTTAGCTGAAAATATGTATGTTATTGTGCGATGCACATATTTTTTCTCAAAAACGGTAAGTCTGGCGTGGTTTTGACCATAACAAGATTTGTAGAGGCATTCATTACGAACATTTTAAACCAAAAATCTTAATTCTAGGCCTACTAGTTTCCGAGAAAATGAAAATAAACCAAATTATGCCATACTTTTAGCTGAAAATATGTATGTTATTGTGCGATGCACATATTTTTTCTCAAAAACGGTAAGTCTGGCGTGGTTTTGACCATAACAAGATTTGTAGAGGCATTCATTACGAACATTTTAAACCAAAAATCTTAATTCTAGGCCTACTAGTTTCCGAGAAAATGAAAATAAACCAAATTATGCCATACTTTTAGCTGAAAATATGTATTTTATTGTGCGATGCACATATTTTTTCTCAAAAACGGTAAGTCTGGCGTGGTTTTGACCATAACAAGATTTGTAGAGGCATTCATTACGAACATTTTAAACCAAAAATCTTAATTCTAGGCCTACTAGTTTCCGAGAAAATGAAAATAAACCAAATTATGCCATACTTTTAGCTGAAAATATGTATGTTATTGTGCGATGCACATATTTTTTCTCAAAAACGGTAAGTCTGGCGTGGTTTTGACCATAACAAGATTTGTAGAGGCATTCATTACGAACATTTTAAACCAAAAATCTTAATTCTAGGCCTACTAGTTTCCGAGAAAATGAAAATAAACCAAATTATGCCATACTTTTAGCTGAAAATATGTAAAAATATGTATGTTATTGTGCGATGCACATATTTTTTCTCAAAAACGGTAAGTCTGGCGTGGTTTTGACCATAACAAGATTTGTAGAGGCATTCATTACGAACATTTTAAACCAAAAATCTTAATTCTAGGCCTACTAGTTTCCGAGAAAATGAAAATAAACCAAATTATGCCATACTTTTAGCTGAAAATATGTAAAAATATGTATGTTATTGTGCGATGCACATATTTTTTCTCAAAAACGGTAAGTCTGGCGTGGTTTTGACCATAACAAGATTTGTAGAGGCATTCATTACGAACATTTTAAACCAAAAATCTTAATTCTAGGCCTACTAGTTTCCGAGAAAATGAAAATAAACCAAATTATGCCATACTTTTAGCTGAAAATATGTAAAAATATGTATGTTATTGTGCGATGCACATATTTTTTCTCAAAAACGGTAAGTCTGGCGTAGTTTTGACCATAACAAGATTTGTAGAGGCATTCATTACGAACATTTTAAACCAAAAATCTTAATTCTAGGCCTACTAGTTTCCGAGAAAATGAAAATAAACCAAATTATGCCATACTTTTACCTGAAAATATGTAAAAATATGTACATATTTTTTTTTCTGAAAATATGTATGTTATTGTGCGATGCACATATTTTTTCTCAAAAACGGTAAGTCTGGCGTGGTTTTGACCATAACAAGATTTGTAGAGGCATTCATTACGAACATTTTAAACCAAAAATCTTAATTCTAGGCCTACTAGTTTCCGAGAAAATGAAAATAAACCAAATTATGCCATACTTTTAGCTGAAAATATGTATGTTATTGTGCGATGCACATATTTTTTCTCAAAAACGGTAAGTCTGGCGTGGTTTTGACCGTAACAAGATTTGTAGAGGCATTCATTACGAACATTTTAAACCAAAAATCTTAATTCTAGGCCTACTAGTTTCCGAGAAAATGAAAATAAACCAAATTATGCCATACTTTTAGCTGAAAATATGTATGTTATTGTGCGATGCACATATTTTTTCTCAAAAACGGTAAGTCTGGCGTGGTTTTGACCATAACAAGATTTGTAGAGGCATTCATTACGAACATTTTAAACCAAAAATCTTAATTCTAGGCCTACTAGTTTCCGAGAAAATGAAAATAAACCAAATTATGCCATACTTTTAGCTGAAAATATGTATGTTATTGTGCGATGCACATATTTTTTCTCAAAAACGGTAAGTCTGGCGTGGTTTTGACCATAACAAGATTTGTAGAGGCATTCATTACGAACATTTTAAACCAAAAATCTTAATTCTAGGCCTACTAGTTTCCGAGAAAATGAAAATAAACCAAATTATGCCATACTTTTAGCTGAAAATATGTATGTTATTGTGCGATGCACATATTTTTTCTCAAAAACGGTAAGTCTGGCGTGGTTTTGACCATAACAAGATTTGTAGAGGCATTCATTACGAACATTTTAAACCAAAAATCTTAATTCTAGGCCTACTAGTTTCCGAGAAAATGAAAATAAACCAAATTATGCCATACTTTTAGCTGAAAATATGTAAAAATATGTATGTTATTGTGCGATGCACATATTTTTTCTCAAAAACGGTAAGTCTGGCGTGGTTTTGACCATAACAAGATTTGTAGAGGCATTCATTACGAACATTTTAAACCAAAAATCTTAATTCTAGGCCTACTAGTTTCCGAGAAAATGAAAATAAACCAAATTATGCCATACTTTTAGCTGAAAATATGTAAAAATATGTATGTTATTGTGCGATGCACATATTTTTTCTCAAAAACGGTAAGTCTGGCGTGGTTTTGACCATAACAAGATTTGTAGAGGCATTCATTACGAACATTTTAAACCAAAAATCTTAATTCTAGGCCTACTAGTTTCCGAGAAAATGAAAATAAACCAAATTATGCCATACTTTTAGCTGAAAATATGTAAAAATATGTATGTTATTGTGCGATGCACATATTTTTTCTCAAAAACGGTAAGTCTGGCGTAGTTTTGACCATAACAAGATTTGTAGAGGCATTCATTACGAACATTTTAAACCAAAAATCTTAATTCTAGGCCCACTAGTTTCCGAGAAAATGAAAATAAACCAAATTATGCCATACTTTTAGCTGAAAATATGTATGTTATTGTGCGATGCACATATTTTTTCTCAAAAACGGTAAGTCTGGCGTGGTTTTGACCATAACAAGATTTGTAGAGGCATTCATTACGAACATTTTAAACCAAAAATCTTAATTCTAGGCCTACTAGTTTCCGAGAAAATGAAAATAAACCAAATTATGCCATACTTTTAGCTGAAAATATGTATGTTATTGTGCGATGCACATATTTTTTTCTCAAAAACGGTAAGTCTGGCGTGGTTTTGACCATGACAAGATTTGTAGAGGCATTCATTACGAACATTTTAAACCAAAAATCTTAATTCTAGGCCTACTAGTTTCCGAGAAAATGAAAATAAACCAAATTATGCCATACTTTTAGCTGAAAATATGTATGTTATTGTGCGATGCACATATTTTTTCTCAAAAACGGTAAGTCTGGCGTGGTTTTGACCATAACAAGATTTGTAGAGGCATTCATTACGAACATTTTAAACCAAAAATCTTAATTCTAGGCCTACTAGTTTCCGAGAAAATGAAAATAAACCAAATTATGCCATACTTTTAGCTGAAAATATGTAAAAATATGTATGTTATTGTGCGATGCACATATTTTTTCTCAAAAACGGTAAGTCTGGCGTGGTTTTGACCATAACAAGATTTGTAGAGGCATTCATTACGAACATTTTAAACCAAAAATCTTAATTCTAGGCCTACTAGTTTCCGAGAAAATGAAAATAAACCAAATTATGCCATACTTTTAGCTGAAAATATGTATGTTATTGTGCGATGCACATATTTTTTCTCAAAAACGGTAAGTCTGGCGTGGTTTTGACCATAACAAGATTTGTAGAGGCATTCATTACGAACATTTTAAACCAAAAATCTTAATTCTAGGCCTACTAGTTTCCGAGAAAATGAAAATAAACCAAATTATGCCATACTTTTAGCTGAAAATATGTATGTTATTGTGCGATGCACATATTTTTTCTCAAAAACGGTAAGTCTGGCGTGGTTTTGACCATAACAAGATTTGTAGAGGCATTCATTACGAACATTTTAAACCAAAAATCTTAATTCTAGGCCTACTAGTTTCCGAGAAAATGAAAATAAACCAAATTATGCCATACTTTTAGCTGAAAATATGTATGTTATTGTGCGATGCACATATTTTTTCTCAAAAACGGTAAGTCTGGCGTGGTTTTGACCATAACAAGATTTGTAGAGGCATTCATTACGAACATTTTAAACCAAAAATCTTAATTCTAGGCCTACTAGTTTCCGAGAAAATGAAAATAAACCAAATTATGCCATACTTTTAGCTGAAAATATGTAAAAATATGTATGTTATTGTGCGATGCACATATTTTTTCTCAAAAACGGTAAGTCTGGCGTGGTTTTGACCATAACAAGATTTGTAGAGGCATTCATTACGAACATTTTAAACCAAAAATCTTAATTCTAGGCCTACTAGTTTCCGAGAAAATGAAAATAAACCAAATTATGCCATACTTTTAGCTGAAAATATGTAAAAATATGTACATATTTTTTCTCAAAAACGGTAAGTCTGGCGTGGTTTTGACCATAACAAGATTTGTAGAGGCATTCATTACGAACATTTTAAACCAAAAATCTTAATTCTAGGCCTACTAGTTTCCGAGAAAATGAAAATAAACCAAATTATGCCATACTTTTAGCTGAAAATATGTAAAAATATGTATGTTATTGTGCGATGCACAAATTTTTTCTCAAAAACGGTAAGTCTGGCGTGGTTTTGACCATAACAAGATTTGTAGAGGCATTCATTACGAACATTTTAAACCAAAAATCTTAATTCTAGGCCTACTAGTTTCCGAGAAAATGAAAATAAACCAAATTATGCCATACTTTTAGCTGAAAATATGTATGTTATTGTGCGATGCACATATTTTTTCTCAAAAACGGTAAGTCTGGCGTGTTTTTGACCATAACAAGATTTGTAGAGGCATTCATTACGAACATTTTAAACCAAAAATCTTAATTCTAGGCCTACTAGTTTCCGAGAAAATGAAAATAAACCAAATTATGCCATACTTTTAGCTGAAAATATGTAAAAATATGTATGTTATTGTGCGATGCACATATTTTTTCTCAAAAACGGTAAGTCTGGCGTGGTTTTGACCATAACAAGATTTGTAGAGGCATTCATTACGAACATTTTAAACCAAAAATCTTAATTCTAGGCCTACTAGTTTCCGAGAAAATGAAAATAAACCAAATTATGCCATACTTTTAGCTGAAAATATGTATGTTATTGTGCGATGCACATATTTTTTCTCAAAAACGGTAAGTCTGGCGTGGTTTTGACCATAACAAGATTTGTAGAGGCATTCATTACGAACATTTTAAACCAAAAATCTTAATTCTAGGCCTACTAGTTTCCGAGAAAATGAAAATAAACCAAATTATGCCATACTTTTAGCTGAAAATATGTATGTTATTGTGCGATGCACATATTTTTTCTCAAAAACGGTAAGTCTGGCGTGGTTTTGACCATAACAAGATTTGTAGAGGCATTCATTACGAACATTTTAAACCAAAAATCTTAATTCTAGGCCTACTAGTTTCCGAGAAAATGAAAATAAACCAAATTATGCCATACTTTTAGCTGAAAATATGTAAAAATATGTATGTTATTGTGCGATGCACATATTTTTTCTCAAAAACGGTAAGTCTGGCGTGGTTTTGACCATAACAAGATTTGTAGAGGCATTCATTACGAACATTTTAAACCAAAAATCTTAATTCTAGGCCTACTAGTTTCCGAGAAAATGAAAATAAACCAAATTATGCCATACTTTTAGCTGAAAATATGTAAAAATATGTACATATTTTTTCTCAAAAACGGTAAGTCTGGCGTGGTTTTGACCATAACAAGATTTGTAGAGGCATTCATTACGAACATTTTAAACCAAAAATCTTAATTCTAGGCCTACTAGTTTCCGAGAAAATGAAAATAAACCAAATTATGCCATACTTTTAGCTGAAAATATGTAAAAATATGTATGTTATTGTGCGATGCACATATTTTTTCTCAAAAACGGTAAGTCTGGCGTGGTTTTGACCATAACAAGATTTGTAGAGGCATTCATTACGAACATTTTAAACCAAAAATCTTAATTCTAGGCCTACTAGTTTCCGAGAAAATGAAAATAAACCAAATTATGCCATACTTTTAGCTGAAAATATGTATGTTATTGTGCGATGCACATATTTTTTCTCAAAAACGGTAAGTCTGGCGTGTTTTTGACCATAACAAGATTTGTAGAGGCATTCATTACGAACATTTTAAACCAAAAATCTTAATTCTAGGCCTACTAGTTTCCGAGAAAATGAAAATAAACCAAATTATGCCATACTTTTAGCTGAAAATATGTAAAAATATGTATGTTATTGTGCGATGCACATATTTTTTCTCAAAAACGGTAAGTCTGGCGTGGTTTTGACCATAACAAGATTTGTAGAGGCATTCATTACGAACATTTTAAACCAAAAATCTTAATTCTAGGCCTACTAGTTTCCGAGAAAATGAAAATAAACCAAATTATGCCATACTTTTAGCTGAAAATATGTATGTTATTGTGCGATGCACATATTTTTTCTCAAAAACGGTAAGTCTGGCGTGGTTTTGACCATAACAAGATTTGTAGAGGCATTCATTACGAACATTTTAAACCAAAAATCTTAATTCTAGGCCTACTAGTTTCCGAGAAAATGAAAATAAACCAAATTATGCCATACTTTTAGCTGAAAATATGTAAAAATATGTATGTTATTGTGCGATGCACATATTTTTTCTCAAAAACGGTAAGTCTGGCGTGGTTTTGACCATAACAAGATTTGTAGAGGCATTCATTACGAACATTTTAAACCAAAAATCTTAATTCTAGGCCTACTAGTTTCCGAGAAAATGAAAATAAACCAAATTATGCCATACTTTTAGCTGAAAATATGTATGTTATTGTGCGATGCACATATTTTTTCTCAAAAACGGTAAGTCTGGCGTGGTTTTGACCATAACAAGATTTGTAGAGGCATTCATTACGAACATTTTAAACCAAAAATCTTAATTCTAGGCCTACTAGTTTCCGAGAAAATGAAAATAAACCAAATTATGAAATACTTTTAGCTGAAAATATGTATGTTATTGTGCGATGCACATATTTTTTCTCAAAAACGGTAAGTCTGGCGTGGTTTTGACCATAACAAGATTTGTAGAGGCATTCATTACGAACATTTTAAACCAAAAATCTTAATTCTAGGCCTACTAGTTTCCGAGAAAATGAAAATAAACCAAATTATGCCATACTTTTAGCTGAAAATATGTAAAAATATGTATGTTATTGTGCGATGCACATATTTTTTCTCAAAAACGGTAAGTCTGGCGTGGTTTTGACCATAACAAGATTTGTAGAGGCATTCATTACGAACATTTTAAACCAAAAATCTTAATTCTAGGCCTACTAGTTTCCGAGAAAATGAAAATAAACCAAATTATGCCATACTTTTAGCTGAAAATATGTATGTTATTGTGCGATGCACATATTTTTTCTCAAAAACGGTAAGTCTGGCGTGGTTTTGACCATAACAAGATTTGTAGAGGCATTCATTACGAACATTTTAAACCAAAAATCTTAATTCTAGGCCTACTAGTTTCCGAGAAAATGAAAATAAACCAAATTATGCCATACTTTTAGCTGAAAATATGTAAAAATATGTATGTTATTGTGCGATGCACATATTTTTTCTCAAAAACGGTAAGTCTGGCGTGGTTTTGACCATAACAAGATTTGTAGAGGCATTCATTACGAACATTTTAAACCAAAAATCTTAATTCTAGGCCTACTAGTTTCCGAGAAAATGAAAATAAACCAAATTATGCCATACTTTTAGCTGAAAATATGTAAAAATATGTATGTTATTGTGCGATGCACATATTTTTTCTCAAAAACGGTAAGTCTGGCGTGGTTTTGACCATAACAAGATTTGTAGAGGCATTCATTACGAACATTTTAAACCAAAAATCTTAATTCTAGGCCTACTAGTTTCCGAGAAAATGAAAATAAACCAAATTATGCCATACTTTTAGCTGAAAATATGTAAAAATATGTATGTTATTGTGCGATGCACATATTTTTTCTCAAAAACGGTAAGTCTGGCGTGGTTTTGACCATAACAAGATTTGTAGAGGCATTCATTACGAACATTTTAAACCAAAAATCTTAATTCTAGGCCTACTAGTTTCCGAGAAAATGAAAATAAACCAAATTATGCCATACTTTTAGCTGAAAATATGTATGTTATTGTGCGATGCACATATTTTTTCTCAAAAACGGTAAGTCTGGCGTGGTTTTGACCATAACAAGATTTGTAGAGGCATTCATTACGAACATTTTAAACCAAAAATCTTAATTCTAGGCGTACTAGTTTCCGAGAAAATGAAAATAAACCAAATTATGCCATACTTTTAGCTGAAAATATGTATGTTATTGTGCGATGCACATATTTTTTCTCAAAAACGGTAAGTCTGGCGTGGTTTTGACCATAACAAGATTTGTAGAGGCATTCATTACGAACATTTTAAACCAAAAATCTTAATTCTAGGCCTACTAGTTTCCGAGAAAATGAAAATAAACCAAATTATGCCATACTTTTAGCTGAAAATATGTTTGTTATTGTGCGATGCACATATTTTTTCACAAAAACGGTAAGTCTGGCGTGGTTTTGACCATAACAAGATTTGTAGAGGCATTCATTACGAACATTTTAAACCAAAAATCTTAATTCTAGGCCTACTAGTTTCCGAGAAAATGAAAATAAACCAAATTATGCCATACTTTTAGCTGAAAATATGTATGTTATTGTGCGATGCACATATTTTTTCTCAAAAACGGTAAGTCTGGCGTGGTTTTGACCATAACAAGATTTGTAGAGGCATTCATTGCGAACATTTTAAACCAAAAATCTTAATTCTAGGCCTACTAGTTTCCGAGAAAATGAAAATAAACCAAATTATGCCATACTTTTAGCTGAAAATATGTAAAAATATGTATGTTATTGTGCGATGCACATATTTTTTCTCAAAAACGGTAAGTCTGGCGTGGTTTTGACCATAACAAGATTTGTAGAGGCATTCATTACGAACATTTTAAACCAAAAATCTTAATTCTAGGCCTACTAGTTTCCGAGAAAATGAAAATAAACCAAATTATGCCATACTTTTAGCTGAAAATATGTAAAAATATGTATGTTATTGTGCGATGCACATATTTTTTCTCAAAAACGGTAAGTCTGGCGTGGTTTTGACCATAACAAGATTTGTAGAGGCATTCATTACGAACATTTTAAACCAAAAATCTTAGTTCTAGGCCTACTAGTTTCCGAGAAAATGAAAATAAACCAAATTATGCCATACTTTTAGCTGAAAATATGTATGTTATTGTGCGATGCACATATTTTTTCTCAAAAACGGTAAGTCTGGCGTGGTTTTGACCATAACAAGATTTGTAGAGGCATTCATTACGAACATTTTAAACCAAAAATCTTAATTCTAGGCCTACTAGTTTCCGAGAAAATGAAAATAAACCAAATTATGCCATACTTTTAGCTGAAAATATGTAAAAATATGTATGTTATTGTGCGATGCACATATTTTTTCTCAAAAACGGTAAGTCTGGCGTGGTTTTGACCATAACAAGATTTGTAGAGGCATTCATTACGAACATTTTAAACCAAAAATCTTAATTCTAGGCCTACTAGTTTCCGAGAAAATGAAAATAAACCAAATTATGCCATACTTTTAGCTGAAAATATGTATGTTATTGTGCGATGCACATATTTTTTCTCAAAAACGGTAAGTCTGGCGTGGTTTTGACCATAACAAGATTTGTAGAGGCATTCATTACGAACATTTTAAACCAAAAATCTTAATTCTAGGCCTACTAGTTTCCGAGAAAATGAAATTAAACCAAATTATGCCATACTTTTAGCTGAAAATATGTATGTTATTGTGCGATGCACATATTTTTTCTCAAAAACGGTAAGTCTGGCGTGGTTTTGACCATAACAAGATTTGTAGAGGCATTCATTACGAACATTTTAAACCAAAAATCTTAATTCTAGGCCTACTAGTTTCCGAGAAAATGAAATTAAACCAAATTATGCCATACTTTTAGCTGAAAATATGTATGTTATTGTGCGATGCACATATTTTTTCTCAAAAACGGTAAGTCTGGCGTGGTTTTGACCATAACAAGATTTGTAGAGGCATTCATTACGAACATTTTAAAACAAAAATCTTAATTCTAGGCCTACTAGTTTCCGAGAAAATGAAAATAAACCAAATTATGCCATACTTTTAGCTGAAAATATGTAAAAATATGTATGTTATTGTGCGATGCACATATTTTTTCTCAAAAACGGTAAGTCTGGCGTGGTTTTGACCATAACAAGATTTGTAGAGGCATTCATTACGAACATTTTAAACCAAAAATCTTAATTCTAGGCCTACTAGTTTCCGAGAAAATGAAAATAAACCAAATTATGCCATACTTTTAGCTGAAAATATGTATGTTATTGTGCGATGCACATATTTTTTCTCAAAAACGGTAAGTCTGGCGTGGTTTCGACCATAACAAGATTTGTAGAGGCATTCATTACGAACATTTTAAACCAAAAATCTTAATTCTAGGCCTACTAGTTTCCGAGAAAATGAAAATAAACCAAATTATGCCATACTTTTAGCTGAAAATATGTATGTTATTGTGCGATGCACATATTTTTTCTCAAAAACGGTAAGTCTGGCGTGGTTTTGACCATAACAAGATTTGTAGAGGCATTCATTACGAACATTTTAAACCAAAAATCTTAATTCTAGGCCTACTAGTTTCCGAGAAAATGAAAATAAACCAAATTATGCCATACTTTTAGCTGAAAATATGTATGTTATTGTGCGATGCACATATTTTTTCTCAAAAACGGTAAGTCTGGCGTGGTTTTGACCATAACAAGATTTGTAGAGGCATTCATTACGAACATTTTAAACCAAAAATCTTAATTCTAGGCCTACTAGTTTCCGAGAAAATGAAAATAAACCAAATTATGCCATACTTTTAGCTGAAAATATGTAAAAATATGTATGTTATTGTGCGATGCACATATTTTTTCTCAAAAACGGTAAGTCTGGCGTGGTTTTGACCATAACAAGATTTGTAGAGGCATTCATTACGAACATTTTAAACCAAAAATCTTAATTCTAGGCCTACTAGTTTCCGAGAAAATGAAAATAAACCAAATTATGCCATACTTTTAGCTGAAAATATGTATGTTATTGTGCGATGCACATATTTTTTCTCAAAAACGGTAAGTCTGGCGTGGTTTTGACCATAACAAGATTTGTAGAGGCATTCATTACGAACATTTTAAACCAAAAATCTTAATTCTAGGCCTACTAGTTTCCGAGAAAATGAAAATAAACCAAATTATGCCATACTTTTAGCTGAAAATATGTAAAAATATGTATGTTATTGTGCGATGCACATATTTTTTCTCAAAAACGGTAAGTCTGGCGTGGTTTTGACCATAACAAGATTTGTAGAGGCATTCATTACGAACATTTTAAACCAAAAATCTTAATTCTAGGCCTACTAGTTTCCGAGAAAATGAAAATAAACCAAATTATGCCATACTTTTAGCTGAAAATATGTATGTTATTGTGCGATGCACATATTTTTTCTCAAAAACGGTAAGTCTGGCGTGGTTTTGACCATAACAAGATTTGTAGAGGCATTCATTACGAACATTTTAAACCAAAAATCTTAATTCTAGGCCTACTAGTTTCCGAGAAAATGAAAATAAACCAAATTATGCCATACTTTTAGCTGAAAATATGTATGTTATTGTGCGATGCACATATTTTTTCTCAAAAACGGTAAGTCTGGCGTGGTTTTGACCATAACAAGATTTGTAGAGGCATTCATTACGAACATTTTAAACCAAAAATCTTAATTCTAGGCCTACTAGTTTCCGAGAAAATGAAAATAAACCAAATTATGCCATACTTTTAGCTGAAAATATGTATGTTATTGTGCGATGCACATATTTTTTCTCAAAAACGGTAAGTCTGGCGTGGTTTTGACCATAACAAGATTTGTAGAGGCATTCATTACGAACATTTTAAACCAAAAATCTTAATTCTAGGCCTACTAGTTTCCGAGAAAATGAAAATAAACCAAATTATGCCATACTTTTAGCTGAAAATATGTAAAAATATGTATGTTATTGTGCGATGCACATATTTTTTCTCAAAAACGGTAAGTCTGGCGTGGTTTTGACCATAACAAGATTTGTAGAGGCATTCATTACGAACATTTTAAACCAAAAATCTTAATTCTAGGCCTACTAGTTTCCGAGAAAATGAAAATAAACCAAATTATGCCATACTTTTAGCTGAAAATATGTATGTTATTGTGCGATGCACATATTTTTTCTCAAAAACGGTAAGTCTGGCGTGGTTTTGACCATAACAAGATTTGTAGAGGCATTCATTACGAACATTTTAAACCAAAAATCTTAATTCTAGGCCTACTAGTTTCCGAGAAAATGAAAATAAACCAAATTATGCCATACTTTTAGCTGAAAATATGTATGTTATTGTGCGATGCACATATTTTTTCTCAAAAACGGTAAGTCTGGCGTGGTTTTGACCATAACAAGATTTGTAGAGGCATTCATTACGAACATTTTAAACCAAAAATCTTAATTCTAGGCCTACTAGTTTCCGAGAAAATGAAAATAAACCAAATTATGCCATACTTTTAGCTGAAAATATGTAAAAATATGAATGTTATTGTGCGATGCACATATTTTTTCTCAAAAACGGTAAGTCTGGCGTGTTTTTGACCATAACAAGATTTGTAGAGGCATTCATTACGAACATTTTAAACCAAAAATCTTAATTCTAGGCCTACTAGTTTCCGAGAAAATGAAAATAAACCAAATTATGCCATACTTTTAGCTGAAAATATGTATGTTATTGTGCGATGCACATATTTTTTCTCAAAAACGGTAAGTCTGGCGTGGTTTTGACCATAACAAGATTTGTAGAGGCATTCATTACGAACATTTTAAACCAAAAATCTTAATTCTAGGCCTACTAGTTTCCGAGAAAATGAAAATAAACCAAATTATGCCATACTTTTAGCTGAAAATATGTAAAAATATGTATGTTATTGTGCGATGCACATATTTTTTCTCAAAAACGGTAAGTCTGGCGTGGTTTTGACCATAACAAGATTTGTAGAGGCATTCATTACGAACATTTTAAACCAAAAATCTTAATTCTAGGCCTACTAGTTTCCGAGAAAATGAAAATAAACCAAATTATGCCATACTTTTAGCTGAAAATATGTAAAAATATGTATGTTATTGTGCGATGCACATATTTTTTCTCAAAAACGGTAAGTCTGGCGTGGTTTTGACCATAACAAGATTTGTAGAGGCATTCATTACGAACATTTTAAACCAAAAATCTTAATTCTAGGCCTACTAGTTTCCGAGAAAATGAAAATAAACCAAATTATGCCATACTTTTAGCTGAAAATATGTATGTTATTGTGCGATGCACATATTTTTTCTCAAAAACGGTAAGTCTGGCGTGGTTTTGACCATAACAAGATTTGTAGAGGCATTCATTACGAACATTTTAAACCAAAAATCTTAATTCTAGGCCTACTAGTTTCCGAGAAAATGAAAATAAACCAAATTATGCCATACTTTTAGCTGAAAATATGTATGTTATTGTGCGATGCACATATTTTTTCTCAAAAACGGTAAGTCTGGCGTGGTTTTGACCATAACAAGATTTGTAGAGGCATTCATTACGAACATTTTAAACCAAAAATCTTAATTCTAGGCCTACTAGTTTCCGAGAAAATGAAAATAAACCAAATTATGCCATACTTTTAGCTGAAAATATGTATGTTATTGTGCGATGCACATATTTTTTCTCAAAAACGGTAAGTCTGGCGTGGTTTTGACCATAACAAGATTTGTAGAGGCATTCATTACGAACATTTTAAACCAAAAATCTTAATTCTAGGCCTACTAGTTTCCGAGAAAATGAAAATAAACCAAATTATGCCATACTTTTAGCTGAAAATATGTATGTTATTGTGCGATGCACATATTTTTTCTCAAAAACGGTAAGTCTGGCGTGGTTTTGACCATAACAAGATTTGTAGAGGCATTCATTACGAACATTTTAAACCAAAAATCTTAATTCTAGGCCTACTAGTTTCCGAGAAAATGAAAATAAACCAAATTATGCCATACTTTTAGCTGAAAATATGTATGTTATTGTGCGATGCACATATTTTTTCTCAAAAACGGTAAGTCTGGCGTGGTTTTGACCATAACAAGATTTGTAGAGGCATTCATTACGAACATTTTAAACCAAAAATCTTAATTCTAGGCCTACTAGTTTCCGAGAAAATGAAAATAAACCAAATTATGCCATACTTTTAGCTGAAAATATGTATGTTATTGTGCGATGCACATATTTTTTCTCAAAAACGGTAAGTCTGGCGTGGTTTTGACCATAACAAGATTTGTAGAGGCATTCATTACGAACATTTTAAACCAAAAATCTTAATTCTAGGCCTACTAGTTTCCGAGAAAATGAAAATAAACCAAATTATGCCATACTTTTAGCTGAAAATATGTATGTTATTGTGCGATGCACATATTTTTTCTCAAAAACGGTAAGTCTGGCGTGGTTTTGACCATAACAAGATTTGTAGAGGCATTCATTACGAACATTTTAAACCAAAAATCTTAATTCTAGGCCTACTAGTTTCCGAGAAAATGAAAATAAACCAAATTATGCCATACTTTTAGCTGAAAATATGTATGTTATTGTGCGATGCACATATTTTTTCTCAAAAACGGTAAGTCTGGCGTGGTTTTGACCATAACAAGATTTGTAGAGGCATTCATTACGAACATTTTAAACCAAAAATCTTAATTCTAGGCCTACTAGTTTCCGAGAAAATGAAAATAAACCAAATTATGCCATACTTTTAGCTGAAAATATGTATGTTATTGTGCGATGCACATATTTTTTCTCAAAAACGGTAAGTCTGGCGTGGTTTTGACCATAACAAGATTTGTAGAGGCATTCATTACGAACATTTTAAACCAAAAATCTTAATTCTAGGCCTACTAGTTTCCGAGAAAATGAAAATAAACCAAATTATGCCATACTTTTAGCTGAAAATATGTATGTTATTGTGCGATGCACATATTTTTTCTCAAAAACGGTAAGTCTGGCGTGGTTTTGACCATAACAAGATTTGTAGAGGCATTCATTACGAACATTTTAAACCAAAAATCTTAATTCTAGGCCTACTAGTTTCCGAGAAAATGAAAATAAACCAAATTATGCCATACTTTTAGCTGAAAATATGTATGTTATTGTGCGATGCACATATTTTTTCTCAAAAACGGTAAGTCTGGCGTGGTTTTGACCATAACAAGATTTGTAGAGGCATTCATTACGAACATTTTAAACCAAAAATCTTAATTCTAGGCCTACTAGTTTCCGAGAAAATGAAAATAAACCAAATTATGCCATACTTTTAGCTGAAAATATGTATGTTATTGTGCGATGCACATATTTTTTCTCAAAAACGGTAAGTCTGGCGTGGTTTTGACCATAACAAGATTTGTAGAGGCATTCATTACGAACATTTTAAACCAAAAATCTTAATTCTAGGCCTACTAGTTTCCGAGAAAATGAAAATAAACCAAATTATGCCATACTTTTAGCTGAAAATATGTATGTTATTGTGCGATGCACATATTTTTTCTCAAAAACGGTAAGTCTGGCGTGGTTTTGACCATAACAAGATTTGTAGAGGCATTCATTACGAACATTTTAAACCAAAAATCTTAATTCTAGGCCTACTAGTTTCCGAGAAAATGAAAATAAACCAAATTATGCCATACTTTTTGCTGAAAATATGTATGTTATTGTGCGATGCACATATTTTTTCTCAAAAACGGTAAGTCTGGCGTGGTTTTGACCATAACAAGATTTGTAGAGGCATTCATTACGAACATTTTAAACCAAAAATCTTAATTCTAGGCCTACTAGTTTCCGAGAAAATGAAAATAAACCAAATTATGCCATACTTTTAGCTGAAAATATGTATGTTATTGTGCGATGCACATATTTTTTCTCAAAAACGGTAAGTCTGGCGTGGTTTTGACCATAACAAGATTTGTAGAGGCATTCATTACGAACATTTTAAACCAAAAATCTTAATTCTAGGCCTACTAGTTTCCGAGAAAATGAAAATAAACCAAATTATGCCATACTTTTAGCTGAAAATATGTATGTTATTGTGCGATGCACATATTTTTTCTCAAAAACGGTAAGTCTGGCGTGGTTTTGACCATAACAAGATTTGTAGAGGCATTCATTACGAACATTTTAAACCAAAAATCTTAATTCTAGGCCTACTAGTTTCCGAGAAAATGAAAATAAACCAAATTATGCCATACTTTTAGCTGAAAATATGTAAAAATATGTATGTTATTGTGCGATGCACATATTTTTTCTCAAAAACGGTAAGTCTGGCGTGGTTTTGACCATAACAAGATTTGTAGAGGCATTCATTACGAACATTTTAAACCAAAAATCTTAATTCTAGGCCTACTAGTTTCCGAGAAAATGAAAATAAACCAAATTATGCCATACTTTTAGCTGAAAATATGTAAAAATATGTATGTTATTGTGCGATGCACATATTTTTTCTCAAAAACGGTAAGTCTGGCGTGGTTTTGACCATAACAAGATTTGTAGAGGCATTCATTACGAACATTTTAAACCAAAAATCTTAATTCTAGGCGTACTAGTTTCCGAGAAAATGAAAATAAACCAAATTATGCCATACTTTTAGCTGAAAATATGTAAAAATATGTATGTTATTGTGCGATGCACATATTTTTTCTCAAAAACGGTAAGTCTGGCGTGGTTTTGACCATAACAAGATTTGTAGAGGCATTCATTACGAACATTTTAAACCAAAAATCTTAATTCTAGGCCTACTAGTTTCCGAGAAAATGAAAATAAACCAAATTATGCCATACTTTTAGCTGAAAATATGTATGTTATTGTGCGATGCACATATTTTTTCTCAAAAACGGTAAGTCTGGCGTGGTTTTGACCATAACAAGATTTGTAGAGGCATTCATTACGAACATTTTAAACCAAAAATCTTAATTCTAGGCCTACTAGTTTCCGAGAAAATGAAAATAAACCAAATTATGCCATACTTTTAGCTGAAAATATGTATGTTATTGTGCGATGCACATATTTTTTCTCAAAAACGGTAAGTCTGGCGTGGTTTTGACCATAACAAGATTTGTAGAGGCATTCATTACGAACATTTTAAACCAAAAATCTTAATTCTAGGCGTACTAGTTTCCGAGAAAATGAAAATAAACCAAATTATGCCATACTTTTAGCTGAAAATATGTAAAAATATGTATGTTATTGTGCGATGCACATATTTTTTCTCAAAAACGGTAAGTCTGGCGTGGTTTTGACCATAACAAGATTTGTAGAGGCATTCATTACGAACATTTTAAACCAAAAATCTTAATTCTAGGCCTACTAGTTTCCGAGAAAATGAAAATAAACCAAATTATGCCATACTTTTAGCTGAAAATATGTAAAAATATGTATGTTATTGTGCGATGCACATATTTTTTCTCAAAAACGGTAAGTCTGGCGTGGTTTTGACCATAACAAGATTTGTAGAGGCATTCATTACGAACATTTTAAACCAAAAATCTTAATTCTAGGCCTACTAGTTTCCGAGAAAATGAAAATAAACCAAATTATGCCATACTTTTAGCTGAAAATATGTATGTTATTGTGCGATGCACATATTTTTTCTCAAAAACGGTAAGTCTGGCGTGGTTTTGACCATAACAAGATTTGTAGAGGCATTCATTACGAACATTTTAAACCAAAAATCTTAATTCTAGGCCTACTAGTTTCCGAGAAAATGAAAATAAACCAAATTATGCCATACTTTTAGCTGAAAATATGTATGTTATTGTGCGATGCACATATTTTTTCTCAAAAACGGTAAGTCTGGCGTGGTTTTGACCATAACAAGATTTGTAGAGGCATTCATTACGAACATTTTAAACCAAAAATCTTAATTCTAGGCCTACTAGTTTCCGAGAAAATGAAAATAAACCAAATTATGCCATACTTTTAGCTGAAAATATGTATGTTATTGTGCGATGCACATATTTTTTCTCAAAAACGGTAAGTCTGGCGTGGTTTTGACCATAACAAGATTTGTAGAGGCATTCATTACGAACATTTTAAACCAAAAATCTTAATTCTAGGCCTACTAGTTTCCGAGAAAATGAAAATAAACCAAATTATGCCATACTTTTAGCTGAAAATATGTATGTTATTGTGCGATGCACATATTTTTTCTCAAAAACGGTAAGTCTGGCGTGGTTTTGACCATAACAAGATTTGTAGAGGCATTCATTACGAACATTTTAAACCAAAAATCTTAATTCTAGGCCTACTAGTTTCCGAGAAAATGAAAATAAACCAAATTATGCCATACTTTTAGCATAAAATATGTATGT
This sequence comes from Myathropa florea, assembly GCA_930367185.1. Lineage (NCBI taxonomy): Eukaryota > Metazoa > Arthropoda > Insecta > Diptera > Syrphidae > Myathropa > Myathropa florea. Next base: position 18,402 of record CAKNEX010000117.1, on the reverse strand, counting down.
TATTGTGCGATGCACATATTTTTTCTCAAAAACGGTAAGTCTGGCGTGGTTTTGACCATAACAAGATTTGTAGAGGCATTCATTACGAACATTTTAAACCAAAAATCTTAATTCTAGGCGTACTAGTTTCCGAGAAAATGAAAATAAACCAAATTATGCCATACTTTTAGCTGAAAATATGTATGTTATTGTGCGATGCACATATTTTTTCTCAAAACCGGTAAGTCTGGCGTGGTTTTGACCATAACAAGATTTGTAGAGGCATTCATTACGAACATTTTAAACCAAAAATCTTAATTCTAGGCGTACTAGTTTCCGAGAAAATGAAAATAAACCAAATTATGCCATACTTTTAGCTGAAAATATGTAAAAATATGTATGTTATTGTGCGATGCACATATTTTTTCTCAAAAACGGTAAGTCTGGCGTGGTTTTGACCATAACAAGATTTGTAGAGGCATTCATTACGAACATTTTAAACCAAAAATCTTAATTCTAGGCGTACTAGTTTCCGAGAAAATGAAAATAAACCAAATTATGCCATACTTTTAGCTGAAAATATGTAAAAATATGTATGTTATTGTGCGATGCACATATTTTTTCTCAAAAACGGTAAGTCTGGCGTGGTTTTGACCATAACAAGATTTGTAGAAGCATTCATTACGAACATTTTAAACCAAAAATCTTAATTCTAGGCCTACTAGTTTCCGAGAAAATGAAAATAAACCAAATTATGCCATACTTTTAGCTGAAAATATGTATGTTATTGTGCGATGCACATATTTTTTCTCAAAAACGGTAAGTCTGGCGTGGTTTTGACCATAACAAGATTTGTAGAGGCATTCATTACGAACATTTTAAACCAAAAATCTTAATTCTAGGCCTACTAGTTTCCGAGAAAATGAAAATAAACCAAATTATGCCATACTTTTAGCTGAAAATATGTAAAAATATGTATGTTATTGTGCGATGCACATATTTTTTCTCAAAAACGGTAAGTCTGGCGTGGTTTTGACCATAACAAGATTTGTAGAGGCATTCATTACGAACATTTTAAACCAAAAATCTTAATTCTAGGCCTACTAGTTTCCGAGAAAATGAAAATAAACCAAATTATGCCATACTTTTAGCTGAAAATATGTATGTTATTGTGCGATGCACATATTTTTTCTCAAAAACGGTAAGTCTGGCGTGGTTTTGACCATAACAAGATTTGTAGAGGCATTCATTACGAACATTTTAAACCAAAAATCTTAATTCTAGGCCTACTAGTTTCCGAGAAAATGAAAATAAACCAAATTATGCCATACTTTTAGCTGAAAATATGTATGTTATTGTGCGATGCACATATTTTTTCTCAAAAACGGTAAGTCTGGCGTGGTTTTGACCATAACAAGATTTGTAGAGGCATTCATTACGAACATTTTAAACCAAAAATCTTAATTCTAGGCCTACTAGTTTCCGAGAAAATGAAAATAAACCAAATTATGCCATACTTTTAGCTGAAAATATGTATGTTATTGTGCGATGCACATATTTTTTCTCAAAAACGGTAAGTCTGGCGTGGTTTTGACCATAACAAGATTTGTAGAGGCATTCATTACGAACATTTTAAACCAAAAATCTTAATTCTAGGCGTACTAGTTTCCGAGAAAATGAAAATAAACCAAATTATGCCATACTTTTAGCTGAAAATATGTAAAAATATGTATGTTATTGTGCGATGCACATATTTTTTCTCAAAAACGGTAAGTCTGGCGTGGTTTTGACCACAACAAGATTTGTAGAGGCATTCATTACGAACATTTTAAACCAAAAATCTTAATTCTAGGCGTACTAGTTTCCGAGAAAATGAAAATAAACCAAATTATGCCATACTTTTAGCTGAAAATATGTAAAAATATGTATGTTATTGTGCGATGCACATATTTTTTCTCAAAAACGGTAAGTCTGGCGTGGTTTTGACCATAACAAGATTTGTAGAGGCATTCATTACGAACATTTTAAACCAAAAATCTTAATTCTAGGCGTACTAGTTTCCGAGAAAATGAAAATAAACCAAATTATGCCATACTTTTAGCTGAAAATATGTAAAAATATGTATGTTATTGTGCGATGCACATATTTTTTCTCAAAAACGGTAAGTCTGGCGTGGTATTGACCATAACAAGATTTGTAGAGGCATTCATTACGAACATTTTAAACCAAAAATCTTAATTCTAGGCCTACTAGTTTCCGAGAAAATGAAAATAAACCAAATTATGCCATACTTTTAGCTGAAAATATGTATGTTATTGTGCGATGCACATATTTTTTCTCAAAAACGGTAAGTCTGGCGTGGTTTTGACCATAACAAGATTTGTAGAGGCATTCATTACGAACATTTTAAACCAAAAATCTTAATTCTAGGCGTACTAGTTTCCGAGAAAATGATAATAAACCAAATTATGCCATACTTTTAGCTGAAAATATGTAAAAATATGTATGTTATTGTGCGATGCACATATTTTTTCTCAAAAACGGTAAGTCTGGCGTGGTTTTGACCATAACAAGATTTGTAGAGGCATTCATTACGAACATTTTAAACCAAAAATCTTAATTCTAGGCCCACTAGTTTCCGAGAAAATGAAAATAAACCAAATTATGCCATACTTTTAGCTGAAAATATGTATGTTATTGTGCGATGCACATATTTTTTCTCAAAAACGGTAAGTCTGGCGTGGTTTTGACCATAACAAGATTTGTAGAGGCATTTATTACGAACATTTTAAACCAAAAATCTTAATTCTAGGCGTACTAGTTTCCGAGAAAATGAAAATAAACCAAATTATGCCATACTTTTAGCTGAAAATATGTAAAAATATGTATGTTATTGTGCGATGCACATATTTTTTCTCAAAAACGGTAAGTCTGGCGTGGTTTTGACCATAACAAGATTTGTAGAAGCATTCATTACGAACATTTTAAACCAAAAATCTTAATTCTAGGCCTACTAGTTTCCGAGAAAATGAAAATAAACCAAATTATGCCATACTTTTAGCTGAAAATATGTATGTTATTGTGCGATGCACATATTTTTTCTCAAAAACGGTAAGTCTGGCGTGGTTTTGACCATAACAAGATTTGTAGAGGCATTCATTACGAACATTTTAAACCAAAAATCTTAATTCTAGGCCTACTAGTTTCCGAGAAAATGAAAATAAACCAAATTATGCCATACTTTTAGCTGAAAATATGTAAAAATATGTATGTTATTGTGCGATGCACATATTTTTTCTCAAAAACGGTAAGTCTGGCGTGGTTTTGACCATAACAAGATTTGTAGAGGCATTCATTACGAACATTTTAAACCAAAAATCTTAATTCTAGGCCTACTAGTTTCCGAGAAAATGAAAATAAACCAAATTATGCCATACTTTTAGCTGAAAATATGTATGTTATTGTGCGATGCACATATTTTTTCTCAAAAACGGTAAGTCTGGCGTGGTTTTGACCATAACAAGATTTGTAGAGGCATTTATTACGAACATTTTAAACCAAAAATCTTAATTCTAGGCGTACTAGTTTCCGAGAAAATGAAAATAAACCAAATTATGCCATACTTTTAGCTGAAAATATGTAAAAATATGTATGTTATTGTGCGATGCACATATTTTTTCTCAAAAACGATAAGTCTGGAGTGGTTTTGACCATAACAAGATTTGTAGAAGCATTCATTACGAACATTTTAAACCAAAAATCTTAATTCTAGGCCTACTAGTTTCCGAGAAAATGAAAATAAACCAAATTATGCCATACTTTTAGCTGAAAATATGTATGTTATTGTGCGATGCACATATTTTTTCTCAAAAACGGTAAGTCTGGCGTGGTTTTGACCATAACAAGATTTGTAGAGGCATTCATTACGAACATTTTAAACCAAAAATCTTAATTCTAGGCCTACTAGTTTCCGAGAAAATGAAAATAAACCAAATTATGCCATACTTTTAGCTGAAAATATGTAAAAATATGTATGTTATTGTGCGATGCACATATTTTTTCTCAAAAACGGTAAGTCTGGCGTGGTTTTGACCTTAACAAGATTTGTAGAGGCATTCATTACGAACATTTTAAACCAAAAATCTTAATTCTAGGCCTACTAGTTTCCGAGAAAATGAAAATAAACCAAATTATGCCATACTTTTAGCTGAAAATATGTAAAAATATGTATGTTATTGTGCGATGCACATATTTTTTCTCAAAAACGGTAAGTCTGGCGTGGTTTTGACCATAACAAGATTTGTAGAGGCATTCATTACGAACATTTTAAACCAAAAATCTTAATTCTAGGCCTACTAGTTTCCGAGAAAATGAAAATAAACCAAATTATGCCATACTTTTAGCTGAAAATATGTATGTTATTGTGCGATGCACATATTTTTTCTCAAAAACGGTAAGTCTGGCGTGGTTTTGACCATAACAAGATTTGTAGAGGCATTCATTACGAACATTTTAAACCAAAAATCTTAATTCTAGGCCTACTAGTTTCCGAGAAAATGAAAATAAACCAAATTATGCCATACTTTTAGCTGAAAATATGTATGTTATTGTGCGATGCACATATTTTTTCTCAAAAACGGTAAGTCTGGCGTGGTTTTGACCATAACAAGATTTGTAGAGGCATTCATTACGAACATTTTAAACCAAAAATCTTAATTCTAGGCCTACTAGTTTCCGAGAAAATGAAAATAAACCAAATTATGCCATACTTTTAGCTGAAAATATGTAAAAATATGTATGTTATTGTGCGATGCACATATTTTTTCTCAAAAACGGTAAGTCTGGCGTGGTTTTGACCATAACAAGATTTGTAGAGGCATTCATTACGAACATTTTAAACCAAAAATCTTAATTCTAGGCCTACTAGTTTCCGAGAAAATGAAAATAAACCAAATTATGCCATACTTTTAGCTGAAAATATGTAAAAATATGTATGTTATTGTGCGATGCACATATTTTTTCTCAAAAACGGTAAATCTGGCGTGGTTTTGACCATAACAAGATTTGTAGAGGCATTCATTACGAACATTTTAAACCAAAAATCTTAATTCTAGGCCTACTAGTTTCCGAGAAAATGAAAATAAACCAAATTATGCCATACTTTTAGCTGAAAATATGTAAAAATATGTATGTTATTGTGCGATGCACATATTTTTTCTCAAAAACGGTAAGTCTGGCGTGGTTTTGACCATAACAAGATTTGTAGAGGCATTCATTACGAACATTTTAAACCAAAAATCTTAATTCTAGGCCTACTAGTTTCCGAGAAAATGAAAATAAACCAAATTATGCCATACTTTTAGCTGAAAATATGTATGTTATTGTGCGATGCACAAATTTTTTCTCAAAAACGGTAAGTCTGGCGTGGTTTTGACCATAACAAGATTTGTAGAGGCATTCATTACGAACATTTTAAACCAAAAATCTTAATTCTAGGCCTACTAGTTTCCGAGAAAATGAAAATAAACCAAATTATGCCATACTTTTAGCTGAAAATATGTATGTTATTGTGCGATGCACATATTTTTTCTCAAAAACGGTAAGTCTGGCGTGGTTTTGACCATAACAAGATTTGTAGAGGCATTCATTACGAACATTTTAAACCAAAAATCTTAATTCTAGGCCTACTAGTTTCCGAGAAAATGAAAATAAACCAAATTATGCCATACTTTTAGCTGAAAATATGTATGTTATTGTGCGATGCACATATTTTTTCTCAAAAACGGTAAGTCTGGCGTGGTTTTGACCATAACAAGATTTGTAGAGGCATTCATTACGAACATTTTAAACCAAAAATCTTAATTCTAGGCCTACTAGTTTCCGAGAAAATGAAAATAAACCAAATTATGCCATACTTTTAGCTGAAAATATGTATGTTATTGTGCGATGCACATATTTTTTCTCAAAAACGGTAAGTCTGGCGTGGTTTTGACCATAACAAGATTTGTAGAGGCATTCATTACGAACATTTTAAACCAAAAATCTTAATTCTAGGCCTGCTAGTTTCCGAGAAAATGAAAATAAACCAAATTATGCCATACTTTTAGCTGAAAATATGTATGTTATTGTGCGATGCACATATTTTTTCTCAAAAACGGTAAGTCTGGCGTGGTTTTGACCATAACAAGATTTGTAGAGGCATTCATTACGAACATTTTAAACCAAAAATCTTAATTCTAGGCCTACTAGTTTCCGAGAAAATGAAAATAAACCAAATTATGCCATACTTTTAGCTGAAAATATGTAAAAATATGTATGTTATTGTGCGATGCACATATTTTTTCTCAAAAACGGTAAGTCTGGCGTGGTTTTGACCATAACAAGATTTGTAGAGGCATTCATTACGAACATTTTAAACCAAAAATCTTAATTCTAGGCCTACTAGTTTCCGAGAAAATGAAAATAAACCAAATTATGCCATACTTTTAGCTGAAAATATGTATGTTATTGTGCGATGCACATATTTTTTCTCAAAAACGGTAAGTCTGGCGTGGTTTTGACCATAACAAGATTTGTAGAGGCATTCATTACGAACATTTTAAACCAAAAATCTTAATTCTAGGCCTAGTAGTTTCCGAGAAAATGGAAATAAACCAAATTATGCCATACTTTTAGCTGAAAATATGTAAAAATATGTATGTTATTGTGCGATGCACATATTTTTTCTCAAAAACGGTAAGTCTGGCGTGGTTTTGACCATAACAAGATTTGTAGAGGCATTCATTACGAACATTTTAAACCAAAAATCTTAATTCTAGGCCTACTAGTTTCCGAGAAAATGAAAATAAACCAAATTATGCCATACTTTTAGCTGAAAATATGTATGTTATTGTGCGATGCACATATTTTTTCTCAAAAACGGTAAGTCTGGCGTGGTTTTGACCATAACAAGATTTGTAGAGGCATTCATTACGAACATTTTAAACCAAAAATCTTAATTCTAGGCCTACTAGTTTCCGAGAAAATGAAAATAAACCAAATTATGCCATACTTTTAGCTGAAAATATGTATGTTATTGTGCGATGCACATATTTTTTCTCAAAAACGGTAAGTCTGGCGTGGTTTTGACCATAACAAGATTTGTAGAGGCATTCATTACGAACATTTTAAACCAAAAATCTTAATTCTAGGCGTACTAGTTTCCGAGAAAATGAAAATAAACCAAATTATGCCATACTTTTAGCTGAAAATATGTAAAAATATGTATGTTATTGTGCGATGCACATATTTTTTCTCAAAAACGGTAAGTCTGGCGTGGTTTTGACCATAACAAGATTTGTAGAGGCATTCATTACGAACATTTTAAACCAAAAATCTTAATTCTAGGCCTACTAGTTTCCGAGAAAATGAAAATAAACCAAATTATGCCATACTTTTAGCTGAAAATATGTATGTTATTGTGCGATGCACATATTTTTTCTCAAAAACGGTAAGTCTGGCGTGGTTTTGACCATAACAAGATTTGTAGAGGCATTCATTACGAACATTTTAAACCAAAAATCTTAATTCTAGGCCTACTAGTTTCCGAGAAAATGAAAATAAACCAAATTATGCCATACTTTTAGCTGAAAATATGTAAAAATATGTATGTTATTGTGCGATGCACATATTTTTTCTCAAAAACGGTAAGTCTGGCGTGGTTTTGACCATAACAAGATTTGTAGAGGCATTCATTACGAACATTTTAAACCAAAAATCTTAATTCTAGGCGTACTAGTTTCCGAGAAAATGAAAATAAACCAAATTATGCCATACTTTTAGCTGAAAATATGTAAAAATATGTATGTTATTGTGCGATGCACATATTTTTTCTCAAAAACGGTAAGTCTGGCGTGGTTTTGACCATAACAAGATTTGTAGAGGCATTCATTACGAACTTTTTAAACCAAAAATCTTAATTCTAGGCCTACTAGTTTCCGAGAAAATGAAAATAAACCAAATTATGCCATACTTTTAGCTGAAAATATGTATGTTATTGTGCGATGCACATATTTTTTCTCAAAAACGGTAAGTCTGGCGTGGTTTTGACCATAACAAGATTTGTAGAGGCATTCATTACGAACATTTTAAACCAAAAATCTTAATTCTAGGCGTACTAGTTTCCGAGAAAATGAAAATAAACCAAATTATGCCATACTTTTAGCTGAAAATATGTAAAAATATGTATGTTATTGTGCGATGCACATATTTTTTCTCAAAAACGGTAAGTCTGGCGTGGTTTTGACCATAACAAGATTTGTAGAGGCATTCATTACGAACATTTTAAACCAAAAATCTTAATTCTAGGCGTACTAGTTTCCGAGAAAATGAAAATAAACCAAATTATGCCATACTTTTAGCTGAAAATATGTAAAAATATGTATGTTATTGTGCGATGCACATATTTTTTCTCAAAAACGGTAAGTCTGGCGTGGTTTTGACCACAACAAGATTTGTAGAGGCATTCATTACGAACATTTTAAACCAAAAATCTTAATTCTAGGCGTACTAGTTTCCGAGAAAATGAAAATAAACCAAATTATGCCATACTTTTAGCTGAAAATATGTAAAAATATGTATGTTATTGTGCGATGCACATATTTTTTCTCAAAAACGGTAAGTCTGGCGTGGTTTTGACCATAACAAGATTTGTAGAAGCATTCATTACGAACATTTTAAACCAAAAATCTTAATTCTAGGCCTACTAGTTTCCGAGAAAATGAAAATAAACCAAATTATGCCATACTTTTAGCTGAAAATATGTATGTTATTGTGAGATGCACATATTTTTTCTCAAAAACGGTAAGTCTGGCGTGGTTTTGACCATAACAAGATTTGTAGAGGCATTCATTACGAACATTTTAAACCAAAAATCTTAATTCTAGGCCTACTAGTTTCCGAGAAAATGAAAATAAACCAAATTATGCCATACTTTTAGCTGAAAATATGTATGTTATTGTGCGATGCACATATTTTTTCTCAAAAACGGTAAGTCTGGCGTGGTTTTGACCATAACAAGATTTGTAGAGGCATTCATTACGAACATTTTAAACCAAAAATCTTAATTCTAGGCCTACTAGTTTCCGAGAAAATGAAAATAAACCAAATTATGCCATACTTTTAGCTGAAAATATGTATGTTATTGTGCGATGCACATATTTTTTCTCAAAAACGGTAAGTCTGGCGTGGTTTTGACCATAACAAGATTTGTAGAGGCATTCATTACGAACATTTTAAACCAAAAATCTTAATTCTAGGCCTACTAGTTTCCGAGAAAATGAAAATAAACCAAATTATGCCATACTTTTAGCTGAAAATATGTATGTTATTGTGCGATGCACATATTTTTTCTCAAAAACGGTAAGTCTGGCGTGGTTTTGACCATAACAAGATTTGTAGAGGCATTCATTACGAACATTTTAAACCAAAAATCTTAATTCTAGGCCTACTAGTTTCCGAGAAAATGAAAATAAACCAAATTATGCCATACTTTTAGCTGAAAATATGTAAAAATATGTATGTTATTGTGCGATGCACATATTTTTTCTCAAAAACGGTAAGTCTGGCGTGGTTTTGACCATAACAAGATTTGTAGAGGCATTCATTACGAACATTTTAAACCAAAAATCTTAATTCTAGGCCTACTAGTTTCCGAGAAAATGAAAATAAACCAAATTATGCCATACTTTTAGCTGAAAATATGTAAAAATATGTATGTTATTGTGCGATGCACATATTTTTTCTCAAAAACGGTAAGTCTGGCGTGGTTTTGACCATAACAAGATTTGTAGAGGCATTCATTACGAACATTTTAAACCAAAAATCTTAATTCTAGGCCTACTAGTTTCCGAGAAAATGAAAATAAACCAAATTATGCCATACTTTTAGCTGAAAATATGTAAAAATATGTATGTTATTGTGCGATGCACATATTTTTTCTCAAAAACGGTAAGTCTGGCGTGGTTTTGACCATAACAAGATTTGTAGAGGCATTCATTACGAACATTTTAAACCAAAAATCTTAATTCTAGGAATACTAGTTTCCGAGAAAATGAAAATAAACCAAATTATGCCATACTTTTAGCTGAAAATATGTATGTTATTGTGCGATGCACATATTTTTTCTCAAAAACGGTAAGTCTGGCGTGGTTTTGACCATAACAAGATTTGTAGAGGCATTCATTACGAACATTTTAAACCAAAAATCTTAATTCTAGGCCTACTAGTTTCCGAGAAAATGAAAATAAACCAAATTATGCCATACTTTTAGCTGAAAATATGTAAAAATATGTATGTTATTGTGCGATGCACATATTTTTTCTCAAAAACGGTAAGTCTGGCGTGGTTTTGACCATAACAAGATTTGTAGAAGCATTCATTACGAACATTTTAAACCAAAAATCTTAATTCTAGGCCTACTAGTTTCCGAGAAAATGAAAATAAACCAAATTATGCCATACTTTTAGCTGAAAATATGTATGTTATTGTGCGATGCACATATTTTTTCTCAAAAACGGTAAGTCTGGCGTGGTTTTGACCATAACAAGATTTGTAGAGGCATTCATTACGAACATTTTAAACCAAAAATCTTAATTCTAGGCCTACTAGTTTCCGAGAAAATGAAAATAAACCAAATTATGCCATACTTTTAGCTGAAAATATGTAAAAATATGTATGTTATTGTGCGATGCACATATTTTTTCTCAAAAACGGTAAGTCTGGCGTGGTTTTGACCATAACAAGATTTGTAGAGGCATTCATTACGAACATTTTAAACCAAAAATCTTAATTCTAGGCCTACTAGTTTCCGAGAAAATGAAAATAAACCAAATTATGCCATACTTTTAGCTGAAAATATGTATGTTATTGTGCGATGCACATATTTTTTCTCAAAAACGGTAAGTCTGGCGTGGTTTTGACCATAACAAGATTTGTAGAGGCATTCATTACGAACATTTTAAACCAAAAATCTTAATTCTAGGCCTACTAGTTTCCGAGAAAATGAAAATAAACCAAATTATGCCATACTTTTAGCTGAAAATATGTATGTTATTGTGCGATGCACATATTTTTTCTCAAAAACGGTAAGTCTGGCGTGGTTTTGACCATAACAAGATTTGTAGAGGCATTCATTACGAACATTTTAAACCAAAAATCTTAATTCTAGGCCTACTAGTTTCCGAGAAAATGAAAATAAACCAAATTATGCCATACTTTTAGCTGAAAATATGTAAAAATATGTATGTTATTGTGCGATGCACATATTTTTTCTCAAAAACGGTAAGTCTGGCGTGGTTTTGACCATAACAAGATTTGTAGAGGCATTCATTACGAACATTTTAAACCAAAAATCTTAATTCTAGGCCTACTAGTTTCCGAGAAAATGAAAATAAACCAAATTATGCCATACTTTTAGCTGAAAATATGTAAAAATATGTATGTTATTGTGCGATGCACATATTTTTTCTCAAAAACGGTAAGTCTGGCGTGGTTTTGACCATAACAAGATTTGTAGAGGCATTCATTACGAACATTTTAAACCAAAAATCTTAATTCTAGGCCTACTAGTTTCCGAGAAAATGAAAATAAACCAAATTATGCCATACTTTTAGCTGAAAATATGTAAAAATATGTATGTTATTGTGCGATGCACATATTTTTTCTCAAAAACGGTAAGTCTGGCGTGGTTTTGACCATAACAAGATTTGTAGAGGCATTCATTACGAACATTTTAAACCAAAAATCTTAATTCTAGGCCTACTAGTTTCCGAGAAAATGAAAATAAACCAAATTATGCCATACTTTTAGCTGAAAATATGTATGTTATTGTGCGATGCACATATTTTTTCTCAAAAACGGTAAGTCTGGCGTGGTTTTGACCATAACAAGATTTGTAGAGGCATTCATTACGAACATTTTAAACCAAAAATCTTAATTCTAGGCCTACTAGTTTCCGAGAAAATGAAAATAAACCAAATTATGCCATACTTTTAGCTGAAAATATGTAAAAATATGTATGTTATTGTGCGATGCACATATTTTTTCTCAAAAACGGTAAGTCTGGCGTGGTTTTGACCATAACAAGATTTGTAGAGGCATTCATTACGAACATTTTAAACCAAAAATCTTAATTCTAGGCCTACTAGTTTCCGAGAAAATGAAAATAAACCAAATTATGCCATACTTTTAGCTGAAAATATGTAAAAATATGTATGTTATTGTGCGATGCACATATTTTTTCTCAAAAACGGTAAGTCTGGCGTGGTTTTGACCATAACAAGATTTGTAGAGGCATTCATTACGAACATTTTAAACCAAAAATCTTAATTCTAGGCCTACTAGTTTCCGAGAAAATGAAAATAAACCAAATTATGCCATACTTTTAGCTGAAAATATGTAAAATATGTATGTTATTGTGCGATGCACATATTTTTTCTCAAAACGGTAAGTCTGGCGTGGTTTTGACCATAACAAGATTTGTAGAGGGCATTCATTACGAACATTTTAAACCAAAAATCTTAATTCTAGGAATACTAGTTTCCGAGAAAATGAAAATAAACCAAATTATGCCATACTTTTAGCTGAAAATATGTATGTTATTGTGCGATGCACATATTTTTTCTCAAAAACGGTAAGTCTGGCGTGGTTTTGACCATAACAAGATTTGTAGAGGCATTCATTACGACATTTTTAAACCAAAAATCTTAATTCTAGGCCTACTAGTTTCCGAGAAAATGAAAATAAACCAAATTATGCCATACTTTTAGCTGAAAATATGTAAAAATATGTATGTTATTGTGCGATGCACATATTTTTTCTGAAAAACGGTAAGTCTGGCGTGGTTTTGACCATTAACAAGATTTGTAGAGGCATTCATTACGAACATTTTAAACCAAAAATCTTAATTCTAGGCCTACTAGTTTCCGAGAAAATGAAAATAAACCAAATTATGCCATACTTTTAGCTGAAAATATGTATGTTATTGTGCGATGCACATATTTTTTCTCAAAAACGGTAAGTCTGGCGTGGTTTTGACCATAACAAGATTTGTAGAGGCATTCATTACGAACATTTTAAACCAAAAATCTTAATTCTAGGCCTACTAGTTTCCGAGAAAATGAAAATAAACCAAATTATGCCATACTTTTAGCTGAAAAATATGTATGTTTATTGTGCGATGCACATATTTTTTCTCAAAAACGGTAAGTCTGGCGTGGTTTTGACCATAACAAGATTTGTAGAGGCATTCATTACGAACATTTTAAACCAAAAATCTTAATTCTAGGCCTACTAGTTTCCGAGAAAATGAAAATAAACCAAATTATGCCATACTTTTAGCTGAAAATATGTATGTTATTGTGCGATGCACATATTTTTTCTCAAAAACGGTAAGTCTGGCGTGGTTTTGACCATAACAAGATTTGTAGAGGCATTCATTACGAACATTTTAAACCAAAAATCTTAATTCTAGGCCTACTAGTTTCCGAGAAAATGAAAATAAACCAAATTATGCCATACTTTTAGCTGAAAATATGTATGTTATTGTGCGATGCACATATTTTTTCTCAAAAACGGTAAGTCTGGCGTGGTTTTGACCATAACAAGATTTGTAGAGGCATTCATTACGAACATTTTAAACCAAAAATCTAATTCTAGGCCTACTAGTTTCCGAGAAAATGAAAATAAACCAAATTATGCCATACTTTTAGCTGAAAATATGTATGTTATTGTGCGATGCACATATTTTTTCTCAAAAACGGTAAGTCTGGCGTGGTTTTGACCATAACAAGATTTGTAGAGGCATTCATTACGAACATTTTAAACCAAAAATCTTAATTCTAGGCCTACTAGTTTCCGAGAAAATGAAAATAAACCAAATTATGCCATACTTTTAGCTGAAAATATGTATGTTATTGTGCGATGCACATATTTTTTCTCAAAAACGGTAAGTCTGGCGTGTTTTGACCATAACAAGATTTGTAGAGGCATTCATTACGAACATTTTAAACCAAAAATCTTAATTCTAGGCCTACTAGTTTCCGAGAAAATGAAAATAACCAAATTATGCCATACTTTTAGCTGAAAATATGTAATTGTTATTGTGCGATGCACATATTTTTTCTCAAAAACGGTAAGTCTGGCGTGGTTTTGACCATAACAAGATTTGTAGAGGCATTCATTACGAACATTTTAAACCAAAAATCTTAATTCTAGGCCTACTAGTTTCCGAGAAAATGAAAATAAACCAAATTATGCCATACTTTTAGCTGAATAATTTGTATGTTATTGTGCGATGCACATATTTTTTCTCAAAAAACGGTAAGTCTGGCGTGGTTTTGACCATAACAAGATTTGTAGAGGCATTCATTACGAACATTTTAAACCAAAAATCTTAATTCTAGGCCTACTAGTTTCCGAGAAAATGAAAATAAACCAAATTATGCCATACTTTTAGCTGAAAATATGTATGTTATTGTGCGATGCACATATTTTTTCTCAAAAACGGTAAGTCTGGCATGGTTTTGACCATAACAAGATTTGTAGAGGCATTCATTACGAACATTTTAAACCAAAAATCTTAATTCTAGGCCTACTAGTTTCCGAGAAAATGAAAATAAACCAAATTATGCCATACTTTTAGCTGAAAAATATGTAAAAATATGTATGTTATTGTGCGATGCACATATTTTTCTCAAAAACGGTAAGTCTGGCGTGGTTTTGACCATAACAAGATTTGTAGAGGCATTCATTACGAACATTTTAAACCAAAAATCTTAATTCTAGGCCTACTAGTTTCCGAGAAAATGAAAATAAACCAAATTATGCCATACTTTTAGCTGAAAATATGTAAAAATATGTATGTTATTGTGCGATGCACATATTTTTTCTCAAAAACGGGTAAGTTTGGCGTGGTTTTGACCATAACAAGATTTGTAGAGGCATTCATTACGAACATTTTAAACCAAAAATCTTAATTCTAGGCCTACTAGTTTCCGAGAAAATGAAAATAAACCAAATTATGCCATACTTTTAGCTGAAAATATGTAAAAATATGTATGTTATTGTGCGATGCACATATTTTTTCTCAAAAACGGTAAGTCTGGCGTGGTTTTGACCATAACAAGATTTGTAGAGGCATTCATTACGAACATTTTAAACCAAAAATCTTCAATTCTAGGCCTACTAGTTTCCGAGAAAATGAAAATAAACCAAATTATGCATACTTTTAGCTGAAATATGTAAAAATATGTATGTTATTGTGCGATGCACATATTTTTTCTCAAAAACGGTAAGTCTGGCGTGGTTTTGACCATAACAAGATTTGTAGAGGCATTCATTACGAACATTTTAAACCAAAAATCTTAATTCTAGGCCTACTAGTTTCCGAGAAAATGAAAATAAACCAAATTATGCCATACTTTTAGCTGAAAAAGTAAAATATGTATGTTATTGTGCGATGCACATATTTTTTCTCAAAAACGGTAAGTCTGGCGTGGTTTTGACCATAACAAGATTTGTAGAGGCATTCATTACGAACATTTTAAACCAAAAATCTTAATTCTAGGCCTACTAGTTTCCGAGAAAATGAAAATAAACCAAATTATGCCATACTTTTAGCTGAAAAATATGTAAAAATATGTATGTTATTGTGCGATGCACATATTTTTTCTCAAAAACGGTAAGTCTGGCGTGGTTTTGACCATAACAAGATTTGTAGAGGCATTCATTACGAACATTTTAAACCAAAAATATTAATTCTAGGCCTACTAGTTTCCGCAGAAAATGAAAATAAACCAAATTATGCCATACTTTTAGCTGAAAATATGTAAAAATATGTATGTTATTGTGCGATGCACATATTTTTTCTCAAAAACGGTAAGTCTGGCGTGGTTTTGACCATAACAAGATTTGTAGAGGCATTCATTACGACACATTTTAAACCAAAAATCTTAATTCTAGGCCTACTAGTTTCCGAGAAAATGAAAATAAACCAAATTATGCCATACTTTTAGCTGAAAATATGTATGTTATTGTGCGATGCACATATTTTTTCTCAAAAACGGTAAGTCTGGCGTGGTTTTGACCATAACAAGATTTGTAGAGGCATTCATTACGAACATTTTAAACCAAAAATCTTAATTCTAGGCCTACTAGTTCCGAGAAAATGAAAAATAAACCAAATTATGCCATACTTTTAGCTGAAAATATGTAAAAATATGGATTATTGTGCGATGCACATATTTTTTCTCAAAAACGGTAAGTCTGGCGTGGTTTTGACCATAACAAGATTTGTAGAGGCATTCATTACGAACATTTTAAACCAAAAATCTTAATTCTAGGCCTACTAGTTTCCGAGAAAATGAAAATAAACCAAATTATGCCATACTTTTAGCTGAAAATATATGTATGTTATTGTGCGATGCACATATTTTTTCTCAAAAACGGTAAGTCTGGCGTGGTTTTGACCATAACAAGATTTGTAGAGGCATTCATTACGAACATTTTAAACCAAAAATCTTAATTCTAGGCCTACTAGTTTCCGAGAAAATGAAAATAAACCAAATTATGCCATACTTTTAGCTGAAAATATGTATGTTATTGTGCGATGCACATATTTTTTCTCAAAAACGGTAAGTCTGGCGTGGTTTTGACCATAACAAGATTTGTAGAGGCATTCATTACGAACATTTTAAAACCAAAAATCTTAATTCTAGGCCTACTAGTTTCCCGAGAAAATGAAAATAAACCAAATTATGCCATACTTTTAGCTGAAAATATGTAAAAATATGTATGTTATTGTGCGATGCACATATTTTTTCTCAAAACGGTAAGTCTGGCGTGGTTTTGACCATAACAAGATTTGTAGAGGCATTCATTACGAACATTTTAAACCAAAAATCTTAATTCTAGGCCTACTAGTTTCCCGAGAAAATGAAAATAAACCAAATTATGCCATACTTTAGCTGAAAATATGTAAAAATATGTATGTTATTGTGCGATGCACATATTTTTTCTCAAAAACGGTAAGTCTGGCGTGGTTTTGACCATAACAAGATTTGTAGAGGCATTCATTACGAACATTTTAAACCAAAAATCTTAATTCTAGGCCTACTAGTTTCCGAGAAAATGAAAATAAACCAAATTATGCCATACTTTTAGCTGAAAATATGTAAAAATATGTATGTTATTGTGCGATGCACATATTTTTTCTCAAAAACGGTAAGTCTGGCGTGGTTTTGACCATAACAAGATTTGTAGAGGCATTCATTACGAACATTTTAAACCAAAAATCTTAATTCTAGGCCTACTAGTTTCCGAGGAAAATGAAAATAAACCAAATTATGCATACTTTTAGCTGAAAATATGTAAAAATATGTATGTTATTGTGCGATGCACATATTTTTTCTCAAAAACGGTAAGTCTGGCGTGGTTTTGACCATAACAAGATTTGTAGAGGCATTCATTACGAACATTTTAAACCAAAAATCTTAATTCTAGGCCTACTAGTTTCCGAGAAAATGAAAATAAACCAAATTATGCCATACTTTTAGCTGAAAATATGTAAAAATATGTATGTTATTGTGCGATGCACATATTTTTTCTCAAAAACGGTAAGTCTGGCGTGGTTTTGACCATAACAAGATTTGTAGAGGCATTCATTACGAACATTTTAAACCAAAAATCTTAATTCTAGGCCTACTAGTTTCCGAGAAAATGAAAATAAACCAAATTATGCCATACTTTTAGCTGAAAATATGTAATGTATGTATTGTGCGATGCACATATTTTTTCTCAAAAACGGTAAGTCTGGCGTGGTTTTGACCATAACAAGATTTGTAGAGGCATTCATTACGAACATTTTAAACCAAAAATCTTAATTCTAGGCCTACTAGTTTCCGAGAAAATGAAAATAAACCAAATTATGCCATACTTTTAGCTGAAAATAGTAAAATATGTATGTTATTGTGCGATGCACATATTTTTTCTCAAAAACGGTAAGTCTGGCGTGGTTTTGACCATAACAAGATTTGTAGAGGCATTCATTACGAACATTTTAAACCAAAAATCTTAATTCTAGGCCTACTAGTTTCCGAGAAAATGAAAATAAACCAATTATGCCATACTTTTAGCTGAAAATATGTAATGTTATTGTGCGATGCACATATTTTTTCTCAAAACGGTAAGTCTGGCGTGGTTTTGACCATAACAAGATTTGTAGAGGCATTCATTACGAACATTTTAAACCAAAAATCTTAATTCTAGGCCTACTAGTTTCCGAGAAAATGAAAATAAACCAAATTATGCCATACTTTTAGCTGAAAATATGTATGTTATTGTGCGATGCACATATTTTTTCTCAAAAACGGTAAGTCTGGCGTGTGG